>JAODKL010000036.1:8025781-8038302 GCA_026780765.1 Petrocephalus schoutedeni | reverse complement strand
TGATAACTTGGCACCCCTTACCTAGTCAGCATCCCTATGTGCTAACTTAGCACCCCCCTTTGCTAACTTGGCACCCCTTTTGATAACTAGGCTATCCCCTTTGATTACTGGACTATCCTCTTTGCTAATTTGCCACCCCCTTTGATAACTGGGCTATCCCCTTTGATAACTGGGCGCCCCTTGCCTAGGCAGCGCCCCTGTGTGCTAACTTGGCACCCCTTTTGATAACTGGGCTATCCCCTTTGATAACAGGGCTATCCCTTTTGCTAACTTGGCACCCCCTTTGATAACTGGGCTATCCCCTTTGATAACAAGGCTATCCCTTTTGCTAACTGGGCTATCCCCTTTGATAACTGGGCTATCCCCTTTGATAACTGGGCGCCCCTTGCCTAGTCAGCGCCCCTATGTGCTAACTTGGCACCCCCTTTGATAACTGGGCTATCCCCTTTGATACCTTGGCGCCCCCTTGCCTAGTCGGCACCCCCCCCCCCCCTGCTAATATGGCATCCCCCCCTTGCTTTGTCGGCGCCATGCAGTTTATTGATTCATTCATTATTCATTCATTCACTGATCATTGATTCAGCTCCACCCTAGCCTAGCCGGTTCCCCCTTTGCTAACATGGCTTCTCCCCTTTGCTAATTTGTTGGTGGCAGCAAAAGTTGTGCAGTTTATAATTAAGACATTTTGAAAATACAAAATAATGTGAATAAAATATTCAAGCTGTAGCATATTTCTGCGGCACTAATAACCAGCCTGGTTTTATGTCCATGTGGTGCTGTAGGGGGTCTGAGTGACGCCATTGTATGGAAGACAATAATTGCTATTTTCTTAAAAATTAAGCAGCACAAAATCTAATTTTTGAGGCACAAAACGGCACAAACGTAGCACTAACCCAACGCTGGATTTTTTATTCGTGCTGATTGTAATGGGGCAAGCTTCACAGTGCTTAACTAGCAACTCTTACTGTAGCTTTCTTCCACCTGCTTGTATAAGAACTGCTCCTAATACTTCTGGATTTTTTCTACAGATCAACTGCAGTAGGAATTGGACAAAAATCTGCAAATAAACAGGAGCAAAATCACAGATGTCGCCTGATCCACAAATAGATAGGAAGTGATCTGCAAATATGCAAAACCCTTTTCAGTGTACAAATCGCTCTGCAGTTTTGTGGATATGATTTTACGCAATACAGATAAAAATACATATTTCTAGATAGCGATGTATTTGTTTTATGTCAATTTTCAAGCAACTCTACATTATTTTTCACTGTTGGTGTCCATGTCACTGTAGACCTACAAGGATGTTGGACACCGCTGGAGGAGGACGCATTTGCTTTTCCTAAAAAATGTATTATTTGGCTTTGTTTGGTAGTAAAAGCAACCATTCAGCAGCTGACAGGAATACTGGAAAGTGGCATTTGAAGTCTAGTAGCTTTGCCTAACCCAGCAGTTAAAGAGATGCTGGGCTGTACCTGGGAAAGCAACAGCTGTAGCTGACATCCTAATGAGAAATTGATTGGAACCTGATTAAATAGGGGGTGTGAAAACCCCAGGAGTGGTGTTTTATATTGCAGGGGAAATGCAGGCTTAAGGGTGGTGAAGATATGTATGAGCTATCAAAATGACAGCGGGGGAGCTGCGTGCAGCTGTATCAGCGCAAGGTTGTTTAAATCTGGCCCTAAAAATAAAAAAAAGTAACACCTGTTTATGTTGCAGGTGGTACGCTTTTAAAAGTGACCGCTAAAATTTATAAGCATTTCCTAAGCGACCTTTACTATGAAAATAAAAAATTTTCTCACATTCCATAAAAAAAGAAAGACAAAGCACTTGTGAAGTTATTGAGACAAACAGTTGCCGCACCGAGGCAGTTAACTTTTTACTAACAGTACTATTGTTTCTGTGATCTCAGAATGTTACTGTAAATGTAAAGGAATAAACACAAAACACAGGTATTCCTCTGTCTAACATCTCTGCATAATGTGAAATAACAAAGGTTCACTTTAGGGATTTCCTAGAGCAGCTCACAAAGTCAGAGAGACTGCAGTTTTATAGAGCATACAAAAAGTGAGCCGGAATGCTTTTAGGTGTTTGAATTTTTTAGTAGCATCGGTTTTGAGGCATGAGGCAACAGTCCTAAGGGGATTTGCCTTTGAGGTTGCAGTGATTTTGTCTTATCTATTATTTATTTTAGGGAGATTTTTAAATTCTGAGTTTATGTACTTTATGTATCAAACACAAAAACCTAGGTGGATAAGCATAAATTATGCTTATATATAAGAGCAATGAAGTAATAACATTATTTATCATATTTTTTTTGGTGGAAAATTGCAACTTTTTCATACAACTTTTTGCGGAAGTTGTAGAATAACCTCCTTTTAGCTTGCTTTTTGTAGCTCTCCCTGTTTAAGCGTCGATTTGCCCCCGATATGTTTTCTTGGCAATTGCCAAAAACTTTCTGCAAGTGGAAAATTGGGACTAAATCCTGTAGTGTGAATTTAGGGTTAGTTTTTTTCTTTTCTTTTGCCGAGTCTGAATTTCCTGGCAAAAACACACATTCATCCAGGACGCTTTGAGCTACTTCAGGTTTTACAAGTGACGTACACTGAAAACCAATGTGCGCATGCGTTGGCAGATCGGGCAAGGATCGCAGTTCGGGCAGCCGCGGGCCCCGCAGGGGGCAGCTACGTCAGCGCCCGGGGAGCAGTGCATGGGGTCGGTGCCTCGCTCAGGGTGCCTCAGCGGTCGGGGACTCGAACCGGCAACGTTTCAATTGACCCATACGTACGAATACTTTAGAGAAAAGGGGCAACCCAGGTGGAGAAGGTGAATTGAAGCCAGACTGTAGGGACAATGTGAGCGTCAGCATTGATACCCCGTCCTAGTGAGCACACATAACATACCTAACTCGCACATTTAATGGCACCCTACGGCACACGTCACATGTACATCTGCTTTACCATAGGCAATGCGATTTTCTTCGTGATAATGAGTCAAAATGATTCCATAAGGAGTTTTCAACTGGGAAATGTATAAGCCTACACTAAGAAAAGTCCGTAAAAATCGGGTCCAATGTACCGTGTTAAAATGAGGAATTCCCCGTATAGATTTCCCACAGGTGCGTTTTACCCTTTAACTTGAATTTCGCGTTGCATTGTGGGAGCGAGTTTACCCGCCAAATCCAACAAAAAATCCGTAACAAGAAACGGATAATGTACTGGTAGTTTTCTGACAAGACTTTTTTTTTTTTTACAGTGTACTGAAATCTTAAATTAAGATACACTCGCTGTATTTGTTTAGTTTGTCCGCCCGTTGCTGCGCCTTGGTTTGTATAAGCGAGCCTTTACCGGGGCCGTTCCCTGGCCTATCCCTGGCTGGGCGTGGGCTTGTCAATGGCGGCGTATGAGCTGCGGTTTATAGCGGGGACGCTGCGCTCCGCCCTGCCTACGCACCGCTTTCATAAATCCGACCGTTTTTTACCGCAGACTTGCGGAGTTCACTCGGACGTCGGGGTGGGACCCGCTCCAGAGTTCGGCCGGGACGGACCGAGACAACGACCTGTCTCGGTGCGGCTCTTTCGGTCAGGTTACCGTATTCACCGTAAGCACGCCGGTGGCGGCCGAGCAGGAGATCGCAAGGACAGTGCTGGTAGACCGCCCGACATTAAAAAGTGTTTAATCTCAGCCTATCATCTACATTATTGTTATATTATTTTACCGAAACAAAGCGCGCATGTATTGCGAGCTAATGCAAAACTCCGGCGAGCAAAGTGGCCCAGCTGGCCTAACGATTTATATCTACTGAAAAGGGATATAAAACAATGGGTGGGGGAGCCGGACCACGCAAGGAACCATAAAAGTGTTGCAGTGTATTGTGCTGTGAGGGTTCGTGCAGTGATGCAAGGCTCGCCAACGTGTACTGTATATGTAAGGTATACTCAGTGTGTACATGTGTACGCCGAAAAGTGTGTGCACTCCTGATACACACTCACTCTCTCTCTCTCTCTCACCCTCCCTCTCAATCTTTCTGGTGTTGGCGTAATTTACCGAGAAGCCAATCTGTTCCTCACCTATTGATTAATGTGTTGTGGCTTTAGCTCGCCGGAACAAGCTGTAATCAACTCCAAGTCACAATTGACGGTAACGTCTACTTGTGAATTTGGGTCAAGAAATGTATTAATTCATTTCATTGCGCATTCCAAACTTGGAAACGCTGTAAAATAAGCCACCCGACCAATATGTTTGCTGTTACAGCCCTTGTCTTTACTTTAAATGTAGACCTGAAATGCTCTTCGCCAAAATCAGTTTAAAGATGCGATACAATCGGCCAACATATAGATTTAATAATTGCTGATTCCCACCCCATAACCTATAGATACTAGCCGTGCTATATAATTGCATTAAAACTACAGAATGCATATGTGCATTACATTGTATATTAATCTATTGGGCCTTTTTTCTGTATAACTTATACGTTTTATTATACAATAGTCTGAATATTTCTGTGCCGTAAACCAAATTCTGCTCTGTCTTCGGGTCCTTAAAGTGCTATTCAAATAAAATGTCCGTATATAAATATATTCCTGTTTAGTCACCTGATACAGTGTTGATTGAATGTAAGTCCTCATTTAGCAGACAGTTTTTGCACTTAAAATAAGTTTTAACCAGTTTTCTGACATTTAAAAAATTCTGAAGACAGGAACTCTACTCACTTCAAATGGAGGCCAGATTCAAACCATAAACCCTGAAGGTGTGAGGCACTGTTTCACACTGAGCCACTGGGTCACCCCTGCTTCCATGCCCCCCCCCCCAAGTAAATGGCACCTCAGAGATAAAATGTACGGCTAACAACAGCTGAGGCAATTGGTTGCCAAGCACAAAAACACCGTAGAGTGAAACATTTGAACTAATACGCAAATGAAGTTTCTAGTTTAAGAACCATTTTAGAAGCGGTTGCTCACTAATGAATATAGTATCATTAATTGTCTTAATATATGCAATAAATATTCAATAAGATTTCAATGAAAATATTGCCTCTTGTGCGAATACTGCCCCCAGGAGGACAAGAGTTGTTGTATTGCCGAACAAGGTTTTGCTTTCCAAAAAGCATGTTAAACTTCTTTTATTATCCAAATTTTATAATAAAGTTACTTTGGGTAAAATAGCCCTGACTCATCACTTTTAGTAAAAAAAAGTGGAATATTATATCGAAAGTGTTAGTGGTGTCTTATTCGATTGATCTGAGAGGTTCTGGCTGTCATGTTTTATGTTTTATAAGGAAACTAAAGCTCATTATTGTATTGATTTTTTTTCTTCTGTAAGGCATGTATACTGTATGGTGATAGTACAAAACAATACATAACACTTTAGTATAGTTATAAACATTTTAAGTTAGGGGAAGGAAATTCAGAAGTACATCAAAATTGGTACACAGTACAAATATGCAAATTCATCATAAAGGCAGGGCAGTCGGTCTAATGTTATGTGCATGATCATTCTCAAATCTCTCAAACGTTCCTTTCTAAACATGACTGACAATATGAATTTGTTCCTCCGAGAGTCCCATAGTTCTGTACTGCTCTCTGCACATCTATTGTCATGTTGTGTCTTGTGGTCTGTCTTGGATGTCTACACTAATCCGAGTACCATGAAAATAAACATTTTTATCATGTCGCTAGTTAGTGTGAGATCAGATTCTTTTAGAAATTGCTGGACTATGTTAAGTGGTTGAGATAATTACAATGTCTGAAATGAGATCTATTTTAAATAATTGCCAGTTTCCTGTGTTACTGAGTTAGATTTATGCACATGGTAAATGTAATAATTGTGCTTGTAAAAAAAAACAACTCTTAAATGCAAAAATGAAATAGCTTTCTTTGCTACTTAAATGCAGTTAATTCTAAACTGCCAGGTCATTCATGTTTTTTAAAACAACATTGCTAATAATTGTTTGACCTGTATAGTATGTAGTCAGTTTGATTATTTAATGATCCAGTATTTTATTGAAAACTGTAAATAGAAGCACCACCCCTACCTTTTTCTGTCTGGAAAGCCAGGTGCTACCAGAGCCAGTGACACCATTTATTTGTCTGCAGCTTGTCAGTACAGTTTCATCAGGAGTGCAGAGGACATACGAGTCATTTATCATCTCTACAAGCTCCCTGCCTCACTGAAGGTCAGTGCCATACAGCAACCACAATGCTGCCTCTACAGACTTCTGAGTGGCTCTTTCCTGCTTTAAATTCTGTGCATGGTAATTAACTTCTTTTGTGTGCAATCCCAATCTTCAGTCTAAGTTTAGGTGCCTTTTAAATGGATGAAACAGCAAATTAGCTTTTCTTCATTGGAAAAAATGGTTTGAATTACATATCATCAGAGATGGGCAGTATTCAATTTGATTTATTTTAAAGGAAAGTACTTATAATATTTATTTATTTATTGTCATTTTAAGAACCTTCATCACTAGGCTTACAGACTTTTGAATATTTTTAAATCACCTTTTAAATCACCAGATGTGGATAAATCATCAAATGCAAATATATCACGTGACACATCATGTAGGGCTTTGCTTGCTTGTTGTGAACATAGTTTTCCCACAATTAGTAATCCAAAGAGAGAATCTGTCTTGGTCTTCGGTGCAAATTGCAAGTATGTAGTAAGATGTACTATCAGGTATTCCTCACCAAATGTCATTATGAGACAGAAAAATAAGCAATTAGCAAACAGTGGTGTGCTCTTGAACTTGTGAATTTACTTGCTAGCTTGCTTGTGGCTTTCTAGCTAATTTCAACAGGCATGCTCAGGCAGTGGCATTTTAATATGTCATAAGGCTTCAATTACTGCATTAGAGAAGTCAGGCTAGCTACCTTAGCTACTAGGAACAACATTAATGTCTATCAGCTAAATGTTTTTTATAGCCACTGACCCTGTGTAAAAGGGAGAACCGATTGGTGAACTTCACGTTGAATATGCGTCACAGCTGTTGGTAATGTTTTTTTCTTCTTTTTGAGTGTATATCTAATTAAAATTTTTTGCACGTTCAGCACCCTACTCTAAAACAAAGCGGGAAATTCACACATCATGAAAATTTCAGAAAGAATTGGTGTACCTCCTTGCCCAAGCACATGCACCCCTGTCGGCCATCACCGCTAATTTTGTGGGAAACACTGGGTATAAATTAAGGTTGTAATGGTTCTGAATCTGAGACCGAAACCGAAATGGTTCCATCTTTGAGTTAGGGAATGCTGCAAATTTTGTAAATACTATAACTTACTAGGGCTTTAATAATACACGTATTCATTATGTACCATTACTGTTCTACGTGTATTTTTGTATTTTAAAATCACAAATTACTTGTATTTTAATTAAGCATATATTCTCACATCAGTATTTTGTTACATTTGATGTGCAAGTATTTGTAATTTGGAACAAAGTATGGGTACCAACACATCAAAAGGTAAGGTGAGAGCATATGATAAAATAATTGTAAGTGTGATGAGTAATAAGGGGGTGAATCATGATTGATATATTTATTTTTAAATTAATGATTAAAGTTAAACTCAATGAATGGCATCCCATCTAAAGTGTCCCCTGCCTCACACTCTGCAAGTCCTGGGATAAACTCCAACTTCATCACTGCCTTGCATTAGATAAGCTATCAGGCAAAACACATGGAAGTTGTATCCTGAAGGATGAAGTCAGGAAGTGAAAATACTTCTTGCTGTTCTCAACTCACCTGTGTGTAGCTTTAGTTTGTTTCATTAGGGGTCTTTCCAAATTGTCGCCCCTGGACCAAGTTATAGCATTGTTTCCCTTTTGAATTATTTTTAGCATGGATGTCCCTGGTTAAATTTAGTTCCCTGGCCATGGTCTATCTTGTCAACCAATCTCTATCTACAGAGCTCCCCTACCATCTGTCATGTGTCAGTCTAGGGCAGTGAAGAGATTCCAAACATATTATTTGCACTCCAGCAACACAGAATAATTCCTGCATTGTTAGTAACACAAGAGATTCTTGCATTCTAGCATGTCTGACCTAGAATTATAAAACATTTTTGCTTTTTATTTTGAATCTTTTTGAATTTGAATTTGAAGTCTTTCTAATATGTTTTATATTGCCAAATAAGAAGGGGCTGTGCTTGGTTTCCAGTAGCAGATTTCAATAACTAGCATCCTCTATGAGAAAAAGCATAATCAACTTAAATTACTATTCTATAAAGGATTGGGAAAGCTTGTACTCTAACATCTCTTTTTATTTGTGTTTAATGACCATTACTCTACTGTATAGGTTTTCAGCTAGTTCTACTCATATATAATATAATCATATTTGTGGTATTTTAACTGTGTTAACCTTATCTCAGCTTGTGAATTGCATTGTTTGTCCATTAGGTTGCATTTTCATGTACCGGTTCGGGAACCGACGACTTGGGGTGGGACACGATGTGGGCCATTACGGCACCTGCTTAAAAGTTGTCAGTGTCAGTGGGGCCTGAAAAGTCCTTTTCTTTCACACCATTTATATCTGTGTTCCACAGATTGACAGATGGCCAAATGTGTTTTAATGAACAAATAGAAGCAAAAGCTGATCAATGTGTGTAAGGCTGTGAGGCCCACAGGCCTGAGACTCTCTTTGGTGCCCTGGGAGCTGTTACCAATTTCCAGGGTTGCGAACTCTCACGCATCTGGTGTGACAGTCACGCTTTCTGACTCTCACACTCGTTCAAGAAATCTTACGGCAAATCTACATTATTCCATTATAAATCTCAAATGAGCTGCAGAAAAAGTTGGGGCTTTTTGCAGTCCCTACAGATTATTTACAAGGTAATAAGACTGTTATATACATAATCTCACGCCAGCCAGCTAACAAAAGTTGACAACACTGGATTGTATAAGAAAGATGACAGAGATAAAGACAGGATGTAATGATTTCAGTGAATCTTATCTCCAGGTTGACACTTAAAATTGCAGTCATATTTGTGTGTACTTAAAAACCACTCCCAAATACAGACTTTTGCCATGGTGTCTTTATCTTCTTTTTTAACGATGCATTAAAAAAATAAATAACCAGTACAATGTAAGTAATGATCCCAAGATAGCCTGTCTTCTGCCAGGTAGTTCTATGGCAGTGGAACCACACACACTCCACTGTATAATTTCTACTCACATTTTAACACGTTCATGTCCTGAATGTCTTTGGATATTAGTTAAATTGAGCCTTGTCACTGCAATTTATTGTGTTGTAACTATGTATGAATTACAGATTACAGAGTTAGACAAGCTTTACTGTGGAGCTTAGTAAGCCCTAAACCAAAAAGGGGAAATTGTAATTACTTCAAGGATGACTGGCTGCTCCAAGAATTATTTCTTTCTTTTTGGTCATGTGGTTCAGGTGCATTTTATTTCCAGCAATTTTTCCTTTATTTATGATCTGATCCCATCGAAGGTGTATTCCATGTTTTATAGGGACAGCTGTAGGCTACAACTGTGCTCTGGGTATGTGGTTCTGGGAAGGTGGGTGGATGGAATATGAAATTAATGTCTAATGAAAGGATTATATATTTATTTATATGTGGATTAAGTTAGTATGCCATTAAAACTATACCTTGGTTTCTCTTTCTGCAAAGCAGGGGCAACTTGCTTCTTTCTAACGTGTGTATAGTACTGTGAAAGGAATTTAGCTTTTAGCTTATGAATATTGAATAATTTAGCTTATGAATATTGAATTTGTTTATAAGTAAAAATATTGCCATTTAAGTAACATTTACTACATTCAAAAGTACAGTTTTTTTTTCCCCATCTGAATTTTAACTAGTGTACCATTATAATGCTTCAGTAATTGTGTATTTTCAAGTGTTTGTACATCTCTTCAGTAGAATATGGCACTTTATGTTACTCTAATGGCACAATATGTTTTTGTCCTAATATTTGTAGTGACTGTACATCACTCCCTGCTGACATGGTAATGTTCAAACAACCTCTGATGAATATGCACGAGTAAACATACTGATATTTAATAAGGAGCAGTTGGTGCTGCTTGTCAGGTCCAGTTAATGCCATAGAATGAGAGGGCTCCCTCATTCTCTGGTCTGGTGTGGCGAAATTCACAGAAAATGTGTTTTACGCTTTAATTTATACTTCACCTGTTTCGCTCATGTTTGTTTAATGCATTGTAAACATCTGTAGTGTCATTTGACATTTCTCATTTTCAGCATTTTCCAGTTTGGCAGCAGGGCCGATGTAATATACAGCGATGTTAACATTTTGAAATAAGAGCCATTGATCCATGCATGGTAAATTTGTTAATGGGAGGACAATTTCCCAGTTTACCGTCACGACATAGGTGGCAAACCACCCCTCCCCCACCCCTCCACTTCCTTGCGCATGTGTGTTACTGGCAGGTCAGAGGGCGTTAGCAGCAGCTGCCTCTGTAATTGCCCTGCAAGCACAACACGAGGCACTGGCATGATACAAAAGCCCCAGGATGAAGCCATGGGAGGTCAGCCTTTATATTTGCTGCGTGAAACTCATAGTGACTCTGAATCCCCTTGTAGGCTGGGCTCCGTCTCTCCAGCAACCAGAAACTGCCCTAGTTCCCTTCCCGTGGAAGAGACTGAAAGCTGGCTATCAGCTGTTCCAAAATGGGAAGGGGTGACACATGAGCCACCTGCTCAAAGGCTCTACAGTAGGCATTGCAGAACCAACTAACCAGAAATGGCTCAGCTGTGTAAATCAGTATAACCCCACCATGCTCCAGTCACCAAAACCATTCCTTGGATGAATGCTCTTCCTCCTTTATGTTCTTTAGCCCTCTTTGTTATTTACTGTGGTATAATGCAGACCTGAAGGTGAAAGCTTGCTTCGCCCACCTCTCCTGTTTACTTTTCAATGCATGTCCTGTATCATCTAAGAATGGATATGATGCATGATTTTGAACGTGGTGGGTTGGTTCCAGATGTGTTTTGGCATTTCAGAAACAGCTGGGATTTTCACAAACTACAGTGTGCAGAGAATGGTGCAGTTAAAAAAAAGGAGTAAGAGGCAGTTCTTTGGAACATTTATGTAGTGAAAACACCTTAATGATTAATAAAATTAATACGCTTTACCCTTTAAGGCACCCAAAAGCAAAATTTTACTTTAGGAGCCCCCCCTACCCCCATTTCACTTCCTCCACTAGGCAGGTCATTCGGGGGCCTAAGTTAACTGCCTATTCTGCCTAAAGCTAGAGCTGGCCCTGCTGGTTACACACACATATACCCACAAAGTTAACCACAGGGTTGTAACACGGCCATCTGCGCCAATACAAATACGTGAGCAGAACCTTTCTTTGAAGGTCTCAGTTAGGGCTGCAACGATTCATCGAGTACCTCGAATAACTCGATTACAAAAAAATCCTCAATGCAAATTCTTTGCTTCGATGCTTTGTTTAATCCACACAACTATGTACTGCTCAGTGATCACCACCCTTACAAAAATGAACCATGGTTTTACTACGGTTTTTTGGGTAACCATGAGTTTGACTATGGTTTTATCATGGTTTCACTGCAGTTACCATGCAGTGCTATAAGTAAACCATGGTAATACTATGGGTTGGAGCTTAGTAATCATAATTACCATGAGGTACCATAGTAAAACCATGGTTTCTGTAAAAAACCCATACCCAAAACCCAAAAAACTATAGGAAACCATAGTGAATTTCCGTAAGGGCATGTTTCACACGGAGGATTATTACTGTCACGCTGTGATTACGCTGCATTATGTATAGCAGAGCGGTAGAAACAGAAGTGGCGCGGCTGTATAGATCGGTTAGCAATAAGGCCGTACGGATTCGCAATGGTGGCGGCAGCCACACTCCCGTCTAAAAAAATGCCGGAGACATTTTCGACAAACTTCGGCAAAGTCACGGAGATGGTGAATGGTTCCAAACACCGACACTCACGGCATAGAATCACGGTCGTTTCCATTGCTAATTACCAAGCACTTTAATCAGAACCAGGTTTATTTGCCAAGTGTGTGTGTGGCACACACAAGGAATTTGTAACACCAACAGAAAAAAGAAGTTATTTTAAACAGTATGTTGCTAAATTAACAGATTTTTTAAAATAAAAATACATTGGTTGTCATTAATATACTAAATACTATATTGTTTTTATATGTGCGCAGCATTAGCTGTTAATGGTTATCATAATTAATAATTATGACTGAAGGTAGCTTAGCAGCTATCGATGCTAACGTACCCATTTCACTGATGATTTTGTCTACTGACTGGTTACAGCGGATTAAAATATCAGTTTACAGCTCTCCTCAGGTCACATGGGTCAATGTGAATTTACTACCAAATTCATGGCAAAATAGCTTACATTATTTTGTGGTTATTTATTTGCCCAAAAATGCCGTGTTTCGGTAAAGTGTCTGTATTATTACATGTGCTTTTTAAGTGCTGCATTTACAAACAGCGCTGAACAAAAAGTGCTTTTTCCAGATTATTTCATCTCACTCATGTTGAATTAATTAAAATGCCATCGTTAT
>JAODKL010000036.1:7984003-7999120 GCA_026780765.1 Petrocephalus schoutedeni | reverse complement strand
ACCATCCGAAATGTACACTTTGGAGATGGTGGAGAATATCAATTTGCTGCTGGATCTGCAGCAACATCAGCTAATTTATATGTTGATGGTAAGTATACTTCAGATCCTTCATATCTTTCACAGTGTCATTTTGTGGTTTGTCGGTTGTTGAATACTATCTTATTATATTTCAGCTCGTGTTATTCAGTTTACAAAACACATAAAAGATATTAAAGTAACGGAGAAGAAGAAGGCTATATTTGAGTGCGAAATCTCTGAACCTAACATTCCAGTGATGTGGATGAAAGACGGACAGGAACTGGAAATAACTGACAGGTAAGTTACTTCCATAATTAAACTTCTGTATTAATGGAATATATTCTATAAACATGATCTATAAACACAATATCTTTTTCAGTTTTTCAATTTTCTTGACAAATGTGCAAGCATAAATACAGAAACATTAACGCTTCAAATAAACATAAAGGGGGCAAAAAGAAGGTGTTGTGACGAGTGGTCATTTTAATAAAGAAGATGACAGCGCTCTTATTAGCTGCCGCTACCAGTTTAATACTATCAGTAGCACAGCCAAGGAAACCAACAGTGTAAATGACACTCACGGTTATCCGCTAATGAAATGCCTGCCTTCCATGGTAAGCATTACACAGTTATGACATTTACAATTAACATAAATATGGGAATATACATACTCATTCACACCATTTAAAGATGAGCACAGTGTAGTACAAAGCATGCCGGCTGCTGACCAACCCCATGGCGTCACATAATGTCAGCCAGTTGTCAACGTTGGGTGGGATAACTGCTCATACAATGTCCTATTGCTGAAACAAAGTTGATTACATTTGAAGTATGTAGCTACTTTAGCCCGGGGGTGGATAATTTATGCCATCTGCTGTTAAATTATGACCTTTAAATTCTAACCCTTAAAATAAGATGGAACAAGTATTTTTTGTCTTAAAATCATGCCAATATGTATAGGAAAATATGTAGCATATCGTAATACCGCAGTTCATCTGTGTGTATTAAACCATTGGGGGCGTACCGAACAGTTTGATAAATGTGTACTATGTACTGTTTCACCCCTATTATAGACAATGGATGGATGGATATTATGATACAATACACTTCTACAAATCTACTTGCATTTTCCTTTTACAAAGGCATTAGTGTAATACATTTGACGACCTAAGAATTTGTGAAAGGGAGTAATGTACAGTTGGCTAGGTACAACTTGATATATCTAGAAATTATATAACTTGTGTAAGTTTTGATCCTTTTTTACAGTTGCAATTTTTTTTTTCCAGATTCAAGGTTTCCACTGAGAAGTACTTGCAACGTCTTATGATCCAGACCGTCCGTTTATCTGATGCTGGAGAATACTGTGTGGTTGCTGGTTCTAGCACCTCCAAAGCTCAGCTCGCTGTGGAGGGTCGTGATGTCCGGATCACTGAACCCATAGAGAAAGAAATTACCGTAAATATCGTACCATAAATAAATCTTATGCCTTAATGAAGTCAATAATAAAGTTCTTTACAGTGTTAATTATATGTGCAAATGTATTTCTCTTAATTTTACATTTTTAGGTTGTTGAGAAGCATAGGGCAACCTTAGAGTTTGAAGTCAATGAGGATGATGTTGACGGACGCTGGCTTAGAAATGGAGAGGAGATTAAGTTTTCACCGGAGGACAGGTTCCACTACGTTGCAATTAGGAAAGTTCATCGCTTGACCATTACGGAAACATATCGCAGTGATGCTGGGGAATACACATTTATCGCTGGCAGAAACAGAAGTGTGGTTACGCTTCACGTCAGTAGTGAGTAGCACTCTATCGGTTTTCCTTTCCTGAGTACAGGATTTAAAAGCTAATATTATTACGTGTAAAAGATCCAAACAAATCTAATTAAGTATATAATGCATATAACTAAATGCAGTTTTAGTGACTCCTTAACCATTTGTCTCCAGCCCTACTGGGCACAAACAAATATTCCACTAATATGTGAATATATTTTCTTTGACTCAGTTCCTGAGCCTCCACAGATTATTCAACATATGGAGCCCCTGTCTGTTGAAGCTGGAAAGCCGGCCCGTTTCTCTGTGGTGGTGACAGGCATCCCTCAGCCACAGGTGATTTGGTACAAGAACTCCCAGGTCCTGTCTTCTGGATTCAAGTGCAAATTCTTGCAAGAAGGCAATGAGCACACACTCCTTCTCATTGAGGCCTTCCCAGAAGATGCAGCTGTTTACAACTGTGAGGCCAAAAATGAGTGTGGAGAGGCTACCAGCACTGCTACTCTAAATGTAGAAGGTAGGAGTTTACATTGCTTGAATAAAAAAAAATCTTTTTAAGTTGGTTATTTGTGCCAAATGATATGATGTGTGTTTTTGTTTTGTGGGTAGTAATAAAATCTATCTCTTGTGTCAGTCCCTGAAGTTATTTCCCCTGATACCGGAGCTCCACTGTCCCCCCCTGTAATTATTTCTCCGATTTACAACGCCAATGCCAATGAAGGAGAGTCTGCTCACTTTCAGTGTCGTGTCACTGGAGAAGGTACTTCACCCATTTCAGTTTACTAGCTGTTCAGTAGAGCAATGTATTGAATATTGGTTATTGGCTAATATAGCAACAGTGTGTAATGTAGTATGTCATGATCTTTGTTTTCTATTTAGACTTACAGATCAGCTGGTACTGCAAAGACAAGGAGATCGTGCAGTCTGACATTTTCAGAATGTCTCAGTTTGATGATAAGTGTCAGCTGGAGATCACCCGAGTTTTCTCTGAGGATATGGGGGAGTACATTTGTGTGGCGAGAAACCCGGCTGGGATGGTATCTTGCTCTGCAGTCTTGTCTGTTGATGGTGAGTTTTTAATTGCTTAAAAGCATGATGGCCTCTGTACTGATCTTGTTGCATTTTTGATCAGTAGATGGGTAAAAATGTTCTTGTTGTGATGCACTTGTCTTGCTTATGCTGCATAATAGCATGTAATGTATTATTTGAGATACATTTATCTGAATTTTGTACAAGCATATCTGGAAACTCATGGAAACAATTTATGAACATGTATTTATGATACTGCAATGAAACAAAAAGTTATATTTGAACAGTGACATACTTCCTTCCAGGGCAAAACACAATTGAGGAGAGTATAGCCAAGTCTGAGTGGGATGCATCAACTTGTGTAAAAAAGGAGCCTTTTGTTCAAAAACCCACATTCATTCAGCCTGTAGTAAACTGCATAGTGCGTCATGGGGAAGTTGCCAGATTCCATGCTTGTGTATGTGGGATACCAGCACCAGATATCAGCTGGTTCCACAATCAGCAGCTAATAAAACCAACAAAGAATGTTGTCTTTCATTTTGATGAAATGACGAACATTGCCACACTAATTATAGTTGATGCCTTTCTTGAGCATGCTGGGCGGTATACTTGCAAAGCAACCAATCATGCTGGAGAGACTGTTTGCAGTGCTACCCTTTATATAACCAATGAAGGTAAAGTCTGAGTTTTTTTCTAAAATAATTTGCATGTGGTATCTTCATCTTCTCCTTTTAATTTTGTCTCTTCGCTTTAGTACAACTTATTTTGTTGCCTGGAATTTTTTTAACATTTTTAAATTCCTTCCTTTTTTGTTGATTTTGTAGATCATTTCCTTTAATTAAATCATGTAACGCTGAGGTGTTTTACTCGTACTTATAAAGTTTCAGATGTTATAATACAGGCTTGTGTTGATTGTTGGTACTGACACTGAAAGCGCAAGCATGTTGAAAATAATTCCAGTCAGGGAATCCATTCAGAAAGCCCTCAAAGTGTCTCACATCTCATGACTGCTTGAAGAGGTTCATTTATTGATGGCAGAGACTAGCTGACTATTAAAGTAGAATGTTCCCATGAACCCTTTGTTGCTCCAGAAGATTAAAGAACTTTTCATCCTACACACACATTTTCCGATTAAATATTCTATTTTGCTGTTTGTGTTTCACTGTTTCTACACTTTTAAACTCTTTTTCTATCTTGGAAAGAAGCCAGACCAGATTCTTTTGTACTCTATAAGGCTCACGGAGGCAACAAGGTCAACAATTATTATACATAGACTGGGGCTTTCTGAAAAAACCCTGAAAAATGAAGAGTGTGATGCCATTATTTAAATAGGATTTACCTTCTATGCCTATGAAACCCCTGATGCTACTTTTTTTATAATGTCCCATTTTATATTACTCACTTGTTAAATATTATTTAAAAGAGGATTTAAAAACACTGTTATGTGCGTTGTATTTTTGCTGCAAAGAAGTATGGAAAAACGAGCAGCAGATTATTGTTTATGTTGTAAGCAAATCATTGCATTTGAAAGTGTAAGTTAAGAGCGTTTGCCTCATTTTTTTAGTGACAAAAGTGAAAGAAGAGATTGAAGCCAAAATTGAAGAGGAAATCAAAGGTAGGATTAATCTTCACTATTTTTAATTGATTAAATGGCCAGTGCTTTTCACATAGTATGTGTGATCATTTACAACTCATTTTGCCTTTATTATTAGCACACAGCATGCAGGCAGTTGTAAGGTGTTGAGTGTACCTATCTTTTAAAAAAAATCTTTGGCCTTGTTCAGTATCTATATATATACAGAACACTAATAAGAATTGCATTTGAGTTTTTTTGAAAAGTGCAATCTGTTGTTTTGCATCTCTCTATTCTTATCTTAAAGTGTGGAGGTTAGTATTTTGAAGAAAAATTTTGCTGTATCTTTTAAAGTTTCCAGACTACAGGAAATTCTCTTTAAAAGATATACAAGCAGCCGCATCTTTTATTTTCTTTTTTTTGCATTTAAAATTTCTTTTCCCTGCAAATATTTCTTAGACTGGCTTGCAGATAGTGGTATGTGATTAATGTTGTTTGCTTTTTTTAATAACATGATAAACTATATTAGTTCGAATAAACGCCTTCTCATACATTTCTACAGTTTATTCATTTATATACATTTTATTCTTCATTGGCAAGAAATGTCTTTCAAATGTCTGAACAGCTTACTCCCATTCAAAGGATTAGAAAGGGCGTTTATTCATCTTTCTGCAAGTCAGGTAAGGAATATTTTAGCATACTCTGAATCATAGAGGAAGATTTTGTGTTCTAAACGGATCAGTTTATTTTGGGAATATTAATGCTCTCTAAGAAACTTACTCTTGGAAGAAATGTCCACGGTTTGAAGAAGGAACAAAAACATCAAGCAATTTTCGTGTCAGAATCTTTATAAAAGAATCAAGTCTTGCGTTTATTCGAACAAATATGGTGAGTGAAACTGTTTCTTCATGGCTTTGAAACTTGTTGCATGTGTTTAATATTTTTATTAATTTTCAATTTTAAATACATTTTTTTCATTTTCTTTTTTCCTGAATGAACAATTTATTGAGTCAATTTTCTTTTTATTTTACAGAATTGTTTTTAAATGAAGGGGTGGTTGAAAACATGAATAAGAGAAGACAACCACAAGGCTCCTTATCAGGCACAGATGACTCCTTATACCACAATGTTAATTCTGCTAATTATTGCTTGGGTCAAACATCACCTGTAAATGAATCCACTGAAAACATTAAGCCATCTTTCACTAAAAAGATTAAATTCCAGTCTGTTTTAGATGGGGATCCTGCTATATTTTGCTGTGAATTAGTAGCTTGGCCATGCCCAACATTTCTGTGGTTTCACAATAATAGACCAATTCAGAAAGAGTTTCGCCGTAAGGTACATAATGAAAGCAATATACATGTGCATACTTCCAGTTTAGTTATTGACAGCATTAAAGAAAAAGATTCGGGCAGCTACAGAGTAATGGCGATCAACACAGAGGGATCTGCTGAGTCGACAGCCTCACTTCTTGTATCATTACGGGAAGAGCAAGATGCAAATTTTTTAAGTTTCTTGAGACGGTCAGCAAGTACCCATGAAAGCACTGAATCTTTGGTTGAGCAAAGAAAAGAGATGAAGTTCAGGGTTGACCTAAGGTGTGTTGGCTCTCCATTTGATAAAAAGTCTAAGGCTTTCAGAGGACGATCTCAATCTCGGAATACATTAATGCGTAGTGTGGTTTTCAGAACATCATCTTCCTCTAGAACTTTAGACAAAGCAACACTTGAAACTGCGTCTGAGCTAGCACGTTCTCCTCCCCCTATGTTTGAAAAATATGAAAGATTTAATGACCGTTACAGTGACATATATTGTGACAGATTTACTGGTCGTGACAGATACAGTGATAGATTTAGTGATAGGTTTAGTGACAGATTCAGTGATCGGTTTAGTGACACAGAGAGTCTCCATGGAGAGGTGAAAGCCAAACTTAATATACTGCAGAAAGCTGTGAAAAGAAAAAAGCGTCTCTCCATCTCTACAATGTCATCATCAGAGTTTGATGTAGAATCAGTTGCAAGTGAGTCCAGCTATGCAGAATATGTTGAACGCTTAAGGGTTAAGGGAGGCTCATTGTCTGAAACTCAACAAATTACCAGACCGAGTGATTATGGGGAACATAGCCTAACAAGGACTTCTGCTCGAATCAAACAGAGTGGGGAGCTGGAAACACCACGGGTGAGACATACATTTGAACCACAGTCCAGATCTCGAGTCATCCAAATGATGAAAGGAGAGCTTTTAACTGAGGATATCAATGTGAAGGATGATGGTCAAACCTCTGACCTGCAAGAAGTACACCAAGGAGCTGTCAAAAGGGATGAACAAGAAATGAAAATGGAACATGAATTCCTAGCAGATAATGACCAGTTGGTTTCTCATGAGAATGTGGATATTGAGACAGACGAACATTTTCATCTGGAGTGTGATAAAGAGTTGGCTTTGTCTGAATTTAAGAAATCCCAGCTGCCTTTTACAACTGTAATGGGTAATGCTAGAGAGTTAGAAAGAGAGAATGAAGAAATAGCAGATAAGGAAGTCCAACGATCTAAGTCATTTAAAGAAGGCTTTATGGATGAAGAAGAGAATATCAAGCGTCGGGGAAAATCTGAATATAAAATCATTCCAGGGGAAAACATTTATGAGAGAAACTTTAAAAGTGAAATATCAGAAAGAGAAGATAAATATTTAACTTTACACCAACGGAAATGGCAGCAGGGTATGCAATTTGAACAAGAAGCTGTAGGCTTGCAGCCTGAATGGACAGAAGAGACAGACCCAGTATATTTGAAGTCTGAGGGACACATTTCAAAGAAGACAACAGATAAAGAATCAGGTGCAGAAATCTATGAGCCCTCAATTAGAAAATCCTCAAGGTCGAAGACAACAAAAGTTGCAAAAGAGATGCCATCAAGACAGGGTGTTTATGAGCAGCATTTGTCCCGGGAGAACCTTTGTGAAAGGGAAATTGAAAGCACACACTTTGTAAGTGAAGAAGAAGCTCTTGCTCAACGAATTATGAAATGGCAACAAGATGTTATGATTGAACAGGAAGAAGCTGTTAAACTTGACTCTGATTGGGTTGGTGCAGAATATACACCCCTGATGACTGAAAATAAAAAAGAGTCCAAAAACAGCATGAAAGCTATAGAACCGCGTCAAGAAATGTTTGAACCTGTTGAGAAAGTAAAAGCGAAGGTAGATTTGGGGCAGTTTCCTGAGGACCATGAAGCGGAATATTCTCAACGGATAATTGGCAGTGAAACCATGGTGCGTGAAAATGCAAAAACAGAAAATGTGTTTTTCATGAGTGAAGAAGAGGCTCAATCTCAGCGAATGATGAAGTGGCAGCAAGAGTTTCTGGCAGAACAGGAGGAAGCTGCTGAACTTGAATCTGATTGGATTGTAACAGAACAGTTCCAGTGTAAAACTAAGAAAACAGAGGATTTTGCTGATGATGAAAAATCTCAAAAATCACCTTATGTTTGCTCAGAAGTAAAAGAAAGCATCCTGCCTAGAGACGACCATTATGCAATATCAGTATCTCAAGAAAGCATTATTAAAAGTAAGAAAGAATGTTTATTGCGAGAAGAGAAAACTGTGGCAGAACATCCTGGAGACGGGAATTATAGTAAATTCCCTTATAAGAGTGCTTCGCCATTGGAGTCTGATTTGACTGCTGATAAGAGCACTACAAGTTTTGGAGCTACTGAAAAATCTCATGAACAAGTTAATTTACCATCTAAAAAGTATGCCCCATTATTTGTAAAGCAACTGATTTCTTTGGAAGTGAAGAAAGGTGAGATGAGTGAATTTGTATGTCACTTCAAGGGAGACCCACAGCCTAATGTTACTTGGTACAAAGATAATTGTCCTCTTCTACAAGATTCAGATTATGATATACGCAGCAAAGCAAATGAGTCAAAGCTAACAATTTACTATCCTACTGTTTATCATCAGGGCATTTTTTCATGTGTTATATCTAATATGTACGGAAAAGCAATAAGCTCAGCTGCGCTCATAATAATTGACAGTGAGCAATCTAAAAAGGATCCAGAATATTCAAAGGAAATTAAAGTAACATGCGAGATGGATAAAGATAGTCTTGAAAGAATGATTGAAGAGGAACTTGAAACATACGCAGAATCAAAGTTGTTGCAGGTACCGCAAACTGTATTTCATAGGCCAGGCACCTTAGAGTCATCTCTTCATTCTTCCCCTGTGGAGATTAGGGTTACTGCACCAACACCGCTCCCAGAATTTAATGAGGATGTCAGAGAATCATTTGTACCCTTGGAGAAATGCCCAGGTACTTCAACCAGTGATGGAGTTTCACAAAGCACAAAGCACAAATTTACATTTTCCTTTGATGTTTCTGCAGAAGCCCCTCAGGTAATTAGAGAGCTAGAGAATATCAGCTGCTCAGAGGGTCAGACTGCCATGTTAGAGTGCATTGTAACAGGAGACCCATGCCCTGCTATAACATGGTTTCATGATGATGTATGTTTAAACACTGCCCTCGCAAAATATAGGTTTGAATCCCAAGACAAATTATACAGACTGTACATTAATGACTTCTCATACTTAGATGTAGGGACATATAAATTAGTTGCCAATAATAAGTTGGGACTGATTGAAAGCATATCTGATGTGTCATTTGACACTTCAGCGGAAAGTACTATTTCACCAATCAACTCACCAGAACTGAGTTCTCAGTATAATATTTATAACTTATCTCCAGAAGACAATGAAAAAACAAAAGGAACCACAAAGCTAACTGAAGGAAAACAATTAAGGGAGTGGGCCCCTGAATCACATGACATCTCAGTTAAAGATGTGACACCATTGCAGAAAAGAAATGACACACATAAGGTTTATGCTGAAGAAGAGGCAGCAATTCAAGCACAAACAACAAAAGTTCTTTCTAGAACTATTCCTACCATAACTGGTTGTGGATTGCAGTCTTCAGGTGCAACTGTTAGAGTCTCAGAAATAAAGCAGGCATTTGAGTCACCTGATTTGCCAGAATTAGCACTTTCATCTACAAGAAGTGAATTGTTTGATTCATATTTCCCCCAGGAGAATGTTCCAAAAGTTGTAATTAATCCTGAACAAGCTGACTTAGGATTGGAAAATATTACGCAACAAGAAAAGGACACGAGTGATGATTTGGAGACTTCTGCTGATGGCTGCCATTTTGTTTCGCTGTCATGTGTGAAAGAGGTTCAGCAGTCACCTAAGCTTGTTAGACCTGAGGCATTTGTACCAGTTTCTTTTAAAAATATACAAGAAAGGCGGGATAATGTGATTATGAAATGTGCAGCAGAAGAAGAAATTGGGAAAGGTATGGAGGGAGCATTTGTAAAATTTGCCAGTAATTTTAGTCATACTGAGACAGGCCAGAATGAGATCTCTAAGCAGTCTTCAGAAATGATTGTCAAGTCGGCATCACCTGAAGTTATAGTAAAGCCAAAGCAAAACTTACCATTTGCAGCCCCAATGGCACAAGGACATGAACAGGAATCTGATCATATAGATGACTACCCTGTTTCCTTTATTGGCAATGATAAACTGAAAGATATAAAATCTGGACAGGCAGACAGATATGTACTAGATATTGAAGGGCAGGAAGGACAGAAATGTGCAGACTTTGAGATAAAGAGTATGATATCAGGGGTATCAAGCCCAGCTTCTGAAATAGCTGATGGAAATAAAACGTTGCCGTTAACCGATTACCTTGTATCAGAAGGTCTGCGACAGAAACCTGTCTCTAAAGCAGTAGCAGCGGCAGGAAAGAGGTTAGATCCTTCTGGTGCTAGTGTTCGCTCACTTGAAGTAGAAGAGGTTACCTTCAGTGCTGTATATGACTATTATAATCCACCATCTGAAAGTGGGAGGGCATTGTCTCCTGAATCTGAAATGTCTTTTGAAGTAGGCAGTACGTTAAGTGATGAAATGGCAGATATTGAACGATACTATACTCCAGTGTCTTCAGCAGAGAATGCCCAATTTCCAAAATCACCTGAATCTTTCCACACTCCATCTGAGACATCGTGGGGCTTTATTGCTCCTCAGGAATATCCAGTTTCTCCAGTTGACCTTAAAAGCACTGGCTCTGGAGAAAGATTCCTTTCACCAGCAAAATTTTTAAGATCCCCCGAGGATGAAGGCATTGAAACAACTCCTCTCACATTTAATGTGGATGAAAGTAGTATCTTTCCTGAGGGACACAGTTCACTTGGTCTGGGAACTGTTCAGGAAAAAGTCCAGGGTATTCCTCCTGCATTCCTGAAACCACTTACTAAAAAAAGAGTTTTTGAAGGCGAGGTGTTAGTTTTTTTTGCTGAGGTTTTTGGGTTGCCTTCTCCAAATGTTAAATGGTTTCGAAATAAAACCCAACTAGTTGCAGGTGAAAGGATTAAAATAAAAAGAGATGGGGACAATATAACTTTAGAAATTAAAAACGTAACTAAAGCTGATCAAGGGGAGTACATCTGTGAGGCTGTTAATTATGTAGGTGAAGCAAAAAGTGTTGCTCTTGTAATGGTTGTATCCCAGGAAGCCAAGTTCCTGCCAGCTCCTCCTGCTGTTACGCATCAGCATGTTATACAATTTGATGTTGAGGATGACGACTCATCAAGGTCCCCTTCTCCCCAGGAGATTTTACTAGAGGTTGAGCTGGATGAGAATGAAGTAAAGGAATTTGAAAAACAGGTCAAAATTGTAACTATCCCTGAATACACAGCTGATAATAAAGGTATGATTATCTCCTTAGATGTACTACCAAGTATGTATGAGGAGAATGCTGTAGATTTTATTTCACGGGAAAACGATGATTTAAAAATAGCTTTTGAGGTTACGGAAATGCCTCCACGCTTTATAAACCCAATTTGTGATGTGGAGACCCCAGAAAATTGCAATGTAATGTTTGAGTGTTCTTTAATGGGAATTCCTTCACCAACAGTGTCTTGGTTTAAAGGAGACAGGAAAATCCCTCTTGATAGCAAGAAATATGTTTATTTTTCTGAAGGAGACAACCATTTTCTCAAGATTCAGAAAGTAAACAGTCGTGATAGTGGGATATATACTTGCAGAGCTATAAATGTTGTTGGTGAAACAATATGTAGAGCCACACTGCTTGTGTTAAGCCCACAGATGTTTTCAGGAAAGGCGAGAGGAAGAGAATTGACTGCAGTGTCCCTTGGAAGTGCTAAGTTACAGCCACAAAAATTTGATTTAGTTGTTGGAAATACTTTAATGGAAGGTGAGCAAGCTTCAGAAATAGAACTTGAATTTGAGTTTGATCAAGATTCTGATGAGTCACAGAAAGCCGTCAGACTTATTGCAATGGCCAACAATGGGATAAGCGAGCAAGGAGAAAAATATGTTAGCATTAACTTAGATGTTTTTGCAGAGCCAGCCAAAGATGACCAGGTAGAATTCAAAGCTAAATCATCAGACTCTTGCAGTTTTCAGTTTCAAATTACTGAAAGTCCCCCGAAGTGTGTGATTCCACTGGAAAATGTGACTGTAGCTTTGGGAACTCCAGTGGTGCTTCAATGTTTAGTTAATGGAAAACCACAACCCACAGCAGAGTGGTATAAAGATGGTACACTAGTTAAAACAAGCAGGTACATAATACAAGAAAAAGCACCAGGGCACTTTAACTTGATCATAACAAATGTTAACCAAGGTGATGCTGGTGAATTTAAATGTGTTATTAGTAATAAAGCAGGATTTACTGAAACGACTTCTGTATTGAAAGTATTTTGATCTTTATGAAATATAAATTCGTTGCATGGAGAATTAAGATTGTGGTTAAGAGATTGTGCACACAATTTGGTAAATCAACAGCACAAGAAGATATAGCAGTAGCAGTGATTCCCATTCTCACGATCGTAGAAAAAAAAAGTTACATTGTAATTATTCTGGGAACTGAGTGTATTTGGCATACATTACATATACTAGGGATTCCTTACTTGCTGATAGATGCTTCAGTGACAGAAGAGTAGACTGTTGTAGATAATAGCGTGAAAGGAACTGGAAATTTTAAAAAGGGTTTTCATAGACGAGGGCTGTCTAGCTGGACTGTACACAGTTATTTGTATTTGCATGATAAGTATATCAGTACACTGGATATTTTATATTGGATTTAGCAATATGATTTAGTTAATTATTTGAAGCCATGCGATTTTTTTAAGTTTTAATTTTGAAGGTATTAAATATGTTTGGTTGTCTGTCTAATATGAACATTTATTATTTAAGCCTTGATGAAAATTTATTTTGGTATTCGATATGACTAAAAATAATTTCACCTCCCAATGAAGAGTGAACTATCTTTGTATTCTACAGATCAGCTTGTACTGGCTATTGTGGAGGGAAATTTGACTGAAAACGTATCATCTACTTAAAATTTACTTCAATTCTTACCCATTCTGTTTATTGGGAACTACCTGACATTTACCTGATTTAATATAACTTTAAAATGTGCTATGTAGTTGTAGAATTTTCTAAATAAACTTCAAAAATACTCTAATTGAAAATAATGTAAATATATCTGATTGTGAATTAAAAGTGCCATTTAGTTATTGGATAAGTGAAATATCTTTGCTTCAGAACATTCTTGGAAAGATGTGCTTGGAATTTGAGACTTTTAATGAGTATGTTGGCTTTCTGAACAATAGAGGCAAAGTAGCACATGTATTTTGAAATATAGAATATTTTAATGAAACCTAGAGAAATGTGTTGTTTGTACATAAGATTTATAGTGGACATTTTTGTGTCTGTGATGTTAATATGGATCCCTACGTTAATAAAGTAATGGAAAAATGCTCCTGTCTCTTTTATATTTGATATATGTCAGATAAACATGGATAAATATACCAGTTTCAGAATGAGGCAAGCAATCTGCTTGCCATAGATGGAATGGTGAAGACTGTTGCAATAAGGACATAATCCAGAGCAAGCGATTTTGGGATGTTTCAGTTGTGCATCAACATCTTGTCATCTTCTTAAAATGTTATGGAGAATATTCATCATAAAGTCATCCATCCATCTTTTTAATGTATGAGTATTTTGAGTAAAATTGTATCTTTATTATTTTTACACAGAATTTTCTAGCTTGACTGTGACTACTGAAGAAGATGAGCAAGAAACCTACAGCACTTTCCATCAGTTAGACAAAACAAAAACACTTGAACTCAAGCCAGAGTCCAAACGATATTCTCACATGTTAGAAAAGAAAAATGTAAGGCCATTTTTTGTGACCCAGATGTCACCTGCAAATATCAATGTTGGTGAGATGGTCAAGTTCACAGTACAAATTTCAGGCATTCCAAAACCAAAAGTTGAATGGTTTCACAACGGACAAATGATCACATCTTCATCGGTTTACAAATTTCTTGAAGAGAAAGATGAGTATACTTTAATAATCACCGAAGTAAAGGCAGAATATGCAGGCCAGTACTCTTGTACCGCCACCAACAAATTTGGTCGATCGACGTGTACAACATTTTTGTATGTGAAAGTGAAAGAAAAGACCGAAATTGAACATCATGTCGAGGAATTTTTTAAAGTAATGGGACATCCCCCTTCATTCATCATGGCAATAGAGGATGTAAAAAGCACTGAGGGAGGCCAAACATATTTTTATTATAAAGTAACTGGCAACCCATGTCCAGAGGTGACATGGTTTAAGGATAGTTTACAAATTCTACCCAGTGACCATTGCATAATGTCGAACAACCCAGATGGTTCTGGCTTCTTAAACGTAAGGGACCTACAGGTGGCAGATAGCGGTTTGTATACATGCCGGGCATCAAATACCTCTGGGTATACCTCTTGCAGTGCAGAACTAGTTGTTAGTCACAAAATTATAACCCTTGATGAGGAACACATGATTTTTCAGAAGAAGGAGAAAGTCACCACTGAAGCGCTACAGTCTCACAAAGTAGAAGAGCGATTAATTATGGCTCCCAAATCCACTTCATCTATAGTTGCTCCTGTGAGACAGCCCCATATGGCCTCTATCACCTCTGGAGTGCAAGAGAATCAAGTTTTTACAGAACAGCAGTCAGGTCGCATTCAAAGTCCTGAAGTCATAGAACTAAAAATGGCTCAAGAACAACATGCAAAAGTAATGTCAGCAGTTACTGATGAAATTACCACCTTAAGTAGTGTAAAGGCAGAGCTGTTAGGTGATAGAAGTGGAGATCACATACAGTCAACTCCTGAGCCAAAACAAGTTGTTAGCAGTCATCAAGTGGACACTAGGTTACCGATTGTGGATGAAAAATCTGAAATTATTTCAAAGCCAGAGTTTGAACAAAGCTACAGAGTCAAAGAAGGTGTGAAAATATTATATTCTGCTTTGGCCACAGAGAAACAGAAACTGTCTGAAGCACACTCAACAGAATGGCCCACTTTTGAAACTTCTACTCAGTCTTCAGTTGTGAAAGAAATGTTCAAGCCAGTTCTAGCATCTGTGACTGAAACAAAAAGTTTTTTATCAAAAGAGGATGAATTTGACATACGTAGACCAGAAGAAGAAAAAGCAGTGCGTTGTAAAGATGCTATTCTTAAGTCAAGTTTGGTATCTGAAGAAAAACAAATTCTCCAGGATGAACAAATGAAGCAAATGCCAGATATTGAAAAAGCACTTTCTGTGCATTCTCAAAAGGAAAAAAGAGAAATCATGCATTTACAGGTTATAAGGGAGCAGGGTAC
>JAODKL010000036.1:7863476-7933590 GCA_026780765.1 Petrocephalus schoutedeni | reverse complement strand
TTTCCTTTAAATGTACAATAGATCTGTCCAGTTTATTTTCCAACTCGTCACAAATGTGCTTGATGGGGTTGGGGTCCAGTCTTCCTTATGAAGACTCTATTCTATCATTTATAGAGCATAATGACCACTTTATAGATATTTCATTTGTTTTATAGGTATTTTAATGGCCAATTACCCCAAAAAACTGAAACCTTTTAAATATGCCAAGTGTTCTAATAATTTTGGCCACCACTGTAAATATAATTGTGCAAATATAGGCCAACTACTACTACTGCTACTATTACTACTACTACTAATAATAATAATGTAACAATGTTTTTTCTTTTAAGTGCCACCTGGTCCACCAATTCCAAGGATAGCTGATACCTCTTGCTGTTCCATTGAAGTGGCTTGGGATCCTCCCAAGTACAATGGTGGTGGAGACATCCTTGGGTACCATGTTGACAAGGTCCTAGCAGGACAAAATGATTGGTCTCGTAACACAGAGAGACCATGTAAAAGCCAAGAATTTTCAGTATATGGAGTTAGAGAAGGTGCAAAATACATTGTTCGTGTCATAGCTGTCAATGCTGCAGGTGAAGGGCCCCCTGGCATGACTGAGCCTGTTATAGTGAAAGATCCACAAGGTAACTAATATTACATTCACAAATCATATAGATTGCATGCTTTGCTAAAACAAAGAAGTTTAATTTACTTTTTCCTTCTACAGAGCCTCCAGTTGTCGAGCTTGACTTGTCTTTGAAGAATAATGTCCTTATCAGAGCTGGGGAGACGTTGAGGCTGCCAGCACATATAACTGGAAGACCACCACCATATATCAAATGGACAAAGGATGATGGTACACCCAATAAAGATCGTGTCACAATTGAAGGTGAAGGCAAGGAAAGTATACTTGTAATCAAAAATATCACAAGGAAGGATGAGGGCAAGTACCAAGTTATTGCTGCAAATAGCTCCGGAACCAAATCAGCATGGGCCAGAGTGGAAGTCTATGGTAATAAAAATCTCCTGATACTAATAACATGTAAATTATGTTGTTCACTTTATAATGTCATTTTAAATAACATGCCATATGAATTTCATCAGATGTTCCTGGCCCTGTGCTTGAATTGAAGCCTGTTGTTATTACAAGAAAGTTGGTGATTCTAAATTGGTCCGATCCTGAGGATGATGGTGGAAGCGATCTCACTGGGTTCGTCACAGAAAGACTGGACAAGAAATCGCAAACATGGAGGCAGCCCTTAGATACTTTTGCTTCTAAATGTGAACTTGGAGGTATCGTTGAAGGACAAGAATACATCTTCCGTGTTATGGCAAAGAACAAACATGGCTGTGGCCCTCCTGTGGTACTGGACCCTATTCTTGCAGTTGATCCAAAAGGTAATTAGGAACCATTAGTATTCTAATTGAAGTTCATTGGAGAAAAATTATATTTGTCTCATTACTGATTTCTTTATAAAAATTAGGTCCACCAACCTCCCCGGAGAGATTCATGTACATTGAAAGGACCAAGTCCTCCGTTACTCTGAACTGGAAGCCACCCCGTAATGATGGAGGCTGTCCAATTCTTGGCTAC
Source organism: Petrocephalus schoutedeni (assembly GCA_026780765.1). Classification (NCBI taxonomy): domain Eukaryota; kingdom Metazoa; phylum Chordata; class Actinopteri; order Osteoglossiformes; family Mormyridae; genus Petrocephalus; species Petrocephalus schoutedeni. The sequence goes on along the minus strand of JAODKL010000036.1, from coordinate 7,932,014 downwards.
TATATTGAAAAGAGGAGGCAGGATGAGCCTGCATTTACACCTGCCAATAAAGAACCCTGCAAGGACCTCACTTTTACAGTAGAAAACCTCTTTGAGTTCCATATGTATGAATTTCGTGTGAAGGCATTTAATGAAATTGGCGAAAGTGACCCTTCGCTTCCATTGACTGCAATAATTCAAGATGATGAAGGTTTGTTTATATCGTGGAATAACGCATATGCAGTAATATTAAGGTTAATAAAATTTGAGCAGTCTTGTAAATAAAAAATGTATTTTTTAAATTATAGTTCCACCAGTTGTGACATTGCTTAAGCACTTTGTGGCGGATGAAATCATCGTGAAGAAGGGAGAGCCCATTGAAATTCCTGCTGAGGTGACTGGACTCCCATTACCCAAGATTGAATGGTCAAAGGATGAAGTTGTTATTCCAAAACCAACTCCAACACTTATAATGGAATCTGAGACAGTTCACAGAATGAAAGCAAATGCCAAGCTTAGGATCCCTGAAACTGTAAGACAAGATAGAGGGTACTATACAATAACAGCTACAAACCCTCTTGGAAGTGCTCATCACTCAGTCAGGGTTGAAGTACTAGGTAGGTTTCATTCATGAAAATAACTTCCTGATTAGTATCTGACTGGGAACTTATTAATAGTAAAATTATGTTCATATTTTTTCTTCCATCCCACAGACCGCCCAACACCGCCTCGTAATGTTGTGACTTCTAATATCAAAGCTGAATCTTGCTATCTTAACTGGGATGCACCCGAAGATGATGGAGGCAGTGAAGTTACAAACTATATTCTTGAAAGGAAAGATGCAAGCAAAGAGAAACCAGAGTGGGAAGAACTCAATAACTGTGTAATCGACAGAAAAATCGGGGTTAGTATAAGCAAAGAAAAATAAAATAGAAGTTTTTTTATATTATATTTGATCAAGTTGTATGATGTATTTTAATATGCCACTTCCTAATGTGTTTAAGGTGTGGGATCTGGAAACTGATGCTACGTATCAGTTCAGGATCAGAGCTCAGACCAACTTTGGTATCAGCGATCCCTGCGAATCAGAAGAAGTTGTGACTAAGGATCCTTTCAGGCTCCCTGGTCCACCAGAGAAACCAAAAGTTGTTCAACACACCAGATCCTCCATGCTGGTGACTTGGGAGCCCCCCTTGGATAATGGGGGGTCCACTATTACAGGCTACTGGCTCGAAAAGAAAGAAAAGCGAGGAGCTTACTGGGCTCGTGTAAATAGAGCCCCTATCTCAAAACGTGGTTTGAAAGGCTGGGAATTCAGTGTTCCTCGTCTTATTGAGGGTATTCAGTATCAGTTCCGTGTAATGGCCTGCAATGCTGGTGGTATTGGACCACCAAGTGAACCATCTGATCCAGAATTAGCTGTTGATCCTCTGTGTAAGTGGAATTTTCAGTCTGATAAAGTCCTGCATTATAGTGTTGCTAAGAATGCATTTGAATATTCGGTTTTATGTGAGTGGAGTTTGGCATTTCGGTCTGTCCTGCATAATTAATGAAACTTGCTTCATCTATAAATACATATTCCAAATTACCAAGTACAAGCATTGGTGCAAATGTTAGAATATTCTTAAATAGCACTTATTGCTCTAGACCATATAAGTAAGCTAAACTGAGGAATCATTATTATGTCTTATTTAGGTACTTTTTCTTCATAAGTTTCATAATGATGCTATACCCCCCATTTAGCTGTAGTGGTTAAATGAATTTACTTAGTGTGTTTTTTTGGAAAAATCAAACTATTTTGCTGTACATATGGTCTTAACATATCTTTATTTTTTCTGTTTGCCAGATCCTCCTGATATGCCTTCTGCCCCTGAGGTTGTAGATATAACCAAGAATAGTGTAACTCTTACCTGGACACCTCCAGAAAAAGATGGTGGCAGTCCTATCAAAGGCTATATCATTGAAAAACAGGATGAGGGTACATCAGAATGGATACGAGTAAATGGGCCGGATGCGTTGCATCCTACTACTGAATTTACTGTGCCAAATCTGCCTGAGCTGAAGAGGTACAGATTCAGAGTCATTGCAGTCAATGACATTGGCGAATCTGAGCCGAGCCCTAGAACCACAGAAGTTTTGATCAAGGAGCTTCAAGGTAACAACCCTGAAATTATAAAAATGCATCCACATCTACTGGTCACAATGATGCTGATAATGCTTTTTTTAACTTTCAGGGGAGCCTACTATCTTTGTTGATATCAATGCACTTGAATTAATGTCTTGCCGGGCTGGCTCCACTATCAAAATTCCTGCAACATTCAATGGGCGTCCTACTCCAAAGGTTTCATGGGAGTTTGAAGGGGGTGCAAAGACAGAAACAAAAGATCGCCTTCATGTTCTTCCTGTGGATTCAGAGGTACAACTTCATAGGCCCAGGAGTTTAAAGCATTTCAATGTCATGAAAATATTTTGTTAAGTGTTATAACTGGAACAAGTGCTGCAAAAGTATTCATATATTTTTTTGTGAGTTAAGGGATTATTATCCCTTATTATTAAGATTTTAGTAATCAAAAATATTTCTAAAAGACAATCAAATTACAATAGATATTTAACATCTCAACAAAGGTAAACATTTATAATCAATAAGATTTATTTGCAGTTTCTGTATTGTTTGACAGTAGTGTCATATATATTTCTGTTACCAAGATATATTTTGAAGTTTCATTCCACTGACCAGGTCATTAAAGAATATGGTTGCTAAATTAAAATTACAGTGTGGTTCAGACGTTCATAACATTAGCATCTTTAGCAGTATTCTGTACATTCTACTTCAAAGATCTCTCTCCAGCATGCACTTTTATCAGGTGTATGAAATTTGTTTGTAGATGTACTCATTGATTGGAAAATTATTTTTTTATTACTGTTGTATTTTATTACCTTCTTATTTACAAAAAGGTTAATGGCTTTTTTTAACAGGTTCAATCCAGTGACACATCATCAACTATTACAATCATTAACTGCAAAAGAAACCATTCAGGCAGATACACCATCACAGCCAAAAACAAAGCTGGACAGAAACTTGTTAATGTCAGAGTCAATGTGCTTGGTATGTACTTTTCTGCCTTCATTAAAATTAAATTTCATGACAGTAACCAACATTTCTAACAGTGATGTGTCATGCTTTTAGATGTACCTGGAGCACCAAAAGAACTTAAAGTCACAGATGTCACGAGAAGCACATGTAGGATTACATGGAAACTTCCTGATAATGATGGTGGTGAGCGAATCAAGAGTTATTTCATTGAAAAGAAAGCTATTGGAACTAGTGCTTGGACAAAGGTCAACCCAGCTTGTGCCAGTCAGGCCTTTGTCGTCCCTGACCTTCTTGAGGGACAGGAATACCTGTTCCGTGTTAGTGCAGAAAATCGCATCGGCTTTGGACCACATACTGAGACCACTGAACCTGTAAAGGCCAGAGATCCAGTCTGTAAGTGTTTTTTTTTTCCTTCTGCAGAAGTATAACTCAGGTATTTATTAAGTTTCTAAAGTTCTAAAATTTCCTGCTACGTTCTAAATCCTCAGATCCTCCTGATCCTCCCACAAAGCTTAAGATTAACCTTGTGACGAAGAACGCAGTAACACTTACATGGATGCCACCCAAGAATAATGGTGGTGCTCCAGTGAAACACTACATAGTTGAACGTCTCAGCTGGGACACCAGTGGAACAGAAAAGGAGACTTGGAAACAATGCAATAAGCGTGATGTTGAGGAGACTACGTTCCAGGTTGAAGATCTCAATGAAGGCGGAGAGTATGAATTCCGTGTTAAGGCTGTTAATGAGGCTGGTGTCGGCAGACCCTCTGCTACTGTTGGACCACTTGTTGTGAAAGACCAGACATGTATGTAAAGAGTGAAGTTATTTGTTGCCCATAATTGTGTGTTTTACATTTTTGGTGTTTGAAATCTAATTTCATTATTGATATGACAACAGATGTAACTTTTTTTTTAGGTGCTCCTACAATTGAACTCAAAGAAATGTTGGAAGGGGAAGAGGGATCTGATATCTATATTGTTGCTAAGATTAAGGGTTGTCCACTCCCCACACTGACTTGGCAGAAAGCTCCCATTGATAAAGCAGAAGACAAGTCAGATGTTCAGTATGATCAGCATGTCAATAAGCTTGCGTCTGATGATCGTTGCACATTACTGATAAAACAATGTAAAAGAGATGATACTGCTGTATACACACTTACAGCCTGCAACTCTGTGGGCAAAGCTTCCAAGGATATAAGACTCACTATCTTAGGTACAGTCTTGCATTTTATATATATTTATATATATAAATATATAATACTTCAATTTACTTATACAAAATAGAGTAAATGACTGAAGCATCGCTTAAATTTCATTTTGCAGGGCGGCCCGGGCCTCCTATTGGACCCATTAAGTTTGAAGAAGTATTTGCTGAGAGGATTACTTTATCCTGGAATCCCCCTAAGGATGATGGTGGTTCAAAGATTACTAACTATGTCATTGAGAAACGTGAAGAAAACCGAAAGTCCTGGGTCCATGTTTCCAGTGATCCTAAAGAGTGCTTGTATACAGTTCAGAGACTAACAGAAGGCCATGAGTATGAATTCCATGTCATGGCTCAAAATAAATATGGAGTTGGCCCACCTCTAAACAGTGAACCTGAGAAAGCCAGAAATCTTTTCAGTAAGTATCATTTTTTAAATGCTGTACATGCCATTTTCAGATACTTCAACTAGACAGTGATACTATTTTTTCTTCAAAAGCTGTTCCTGGTCAATGTGACAAGCCAACCATTACAGAGGTGACCGCTGACTCTATGACGGTCAATTGGGATGAGCCGGAATATGACGGTGGGTCACCGGTCACTGGATATTGGCTGGAGCGCAAAGAGACAACATCTAAGCGTTGGACCAGAGTGAACCGTGACCCAATCAGAATCATGCCCCTTGGTGTTTCGCACACTGTGAGCGGTCTGATTGAAGGTTCTGTGTACCAGTTCAGAGTGATTGCCATTAATGCTGCAGGAGGTGGGCTTCCAAGTGTGCCATCTGATCCCACCTGTGCCCGAGACCCCATTGGTATGTCTGCAGTCAGTAACTTGTTGATTACATGGTATATTCATATTTTATGTATAATCTAAAATACATTATTTGTATTTTTCTTAGCACCACCTGGACCTCCTACTCCAAAAGTTACTGACTGGACAAAATCAACAGTTGATGTGGAATGGATTCCACCAATGAATGATGGAGGATCAAAGATCACTGGATACTTTGTTGAGTACAAAGAGGAGGGCAAAGAAGAGTGGGAAAAGGTATGAAACAGCAACATAAAAAGTTTAGATTGTGACACTTGTGATGTCTCTCAAGCATGTGCCTGTGGCCAGGAGGTGGCCGTTTCCAATTCTGTGCTCTGCAGAGTAGCCACATGTGTGTTGGGCCCTAAAGTAAAACCCGTAACCCTCTGAAAAATGGCTGACCCTGCACCTGGACCCTAAGTTTTGTTTTGATCTGTGTGTGTGTGAGTCTCAAATGAGAGCAAGACGGAATATCTGAAAGGAAGCATTCCAATGTCCCTGTACTCATACTTGCACGAATGGTAAAAAAAAACTTCATTTAATTTAATTTGCATTTTTTTCTAGGCTAAGGATAAGGAAATAAGAGGCACCAAATTTGTGGTTTCTGGACTGAAAGAGCTTGGACTTTACCGATTCAGGGTTAGAGCAGTGAATGCTGCAGGTGTTGGTGAACCTGGTGATGTCTCAGAAGTGATTGAAGTCAAGGACAGAACAAGTAAGTCCTAAGTATAGTACATTTTAATTCATATATATTTATGTATTTATTAAATAGAGATGTCACCTCTTTAACTATTCACATATCTATTCTCAGTTGCCCCTGAGGTAGACCTGGATGCCACAGTGAAGGAGAGGATTGTTGTTCATGCTGGTGGTGTCATACGCATTACGGCATATGTATCAGGCAAACCAGCTCCACAGATCACATGGAACAGAGATGATAGTGCTTTACCGGAGGAAGCTGTTGTCGAAACTACAGCTATTAGCTCAGCTTTGATAATTAAAAACTGTAAGAGGAAGCACCAAGGAATTTATACCTTAAGTGCTAAGAATGAAGGAGGTGAACGAAGGAAGGCTGTCATTGTAGAGGTGCTAGGTGAGTAGCCAGATCAAATGGTATATAGCATCTGAACTTCTGAGGTGAAATGCAGCAATTTTCTAAGCTAGCTTTTACCTCACTCCACAGACGTTCCTGGCCCAGTTGGTGTACCATTCACAGGTGAAAATCTTACAAATGACTCCTGCAAGTTAACTTGGTTCTCTCCTGAAGATGATGGTGGGTCAGCTATCACTAATTACATCATTGAGAAACGTGAAGCTGATCGCAGAGGCTGGACTGCTGTGTCTTACACTGTAACAAGACATAATGCTATTGTGCAAGGTCTTCATGATGGAAAAGCCTATTTCTTCAGAATTGCTGCTGAAAATATTATTGGATTGGGTCCATTCATTGAGACAACTAAAGAAGTACTGATAAGGGATCCTGTTTGTAAGTAATTAAATTCTTAATAATATAATAAGTTTTGATAATGAATGTCTCTGCGCATATTATATATCGGCATGCCTAAATGTATACATATGTTTTCCTGTAATTTCTGTAATAACAAATTGCATTCTGATCCACCTGAAACAGCTGTACCTGAGCGACCAGAAGATCTGAAAGTCACAGCTATCAAGAAGGATTCAATCACTGTGGCTTGGAGGCCACCTAAGTATGATGGAGGTTCTGAGGTTACAATGTATGTACTTGAGGCCCGTGAGATGGGAAAAGATCAATTCACTCGTCTTACAACCGACAAGCTGATGGATAGAAAATACACCTACGAGGGCCTCAAAGAGGGTACCAGCTATGAATTCCGGGTCAGTGCAGTGAATGATATTGGGCAAGGCAAGCCCTCATTCTGTACTAAACCAGTCACTTGCAAGGATGCACTTGGTAAGTAATGTTTGGAAGAACATAAATTCATTATGTTGCTTAGTATTATTAATATTGTTGTCAATGATTTAACATAAAAATGTTTATGTTTATTATCAGAACCTCCAACCATCGATCTGGATTTCTGCGATAAGCTTATTGTTCGGGTCGGTGAGACCTGTACCCTCCAAGGCCGCTATACAGGAAAGCCATCTCCAACCATTTTATGGTCCAAAAATGAAGAAGAACTGAAAGAAGATGACCTTATCCAGTTCAAAAATACTACTACAAGACTATGCTTGAGTATAGCCAATGCTAAGCGTGAACATAGTGGCAAATACTCTGTAGTAGTGAATAATAGCAGTGGTTCTTGCAATGGATTCTGCAATGTGATTGTTGTTGGTAAGATATCATTTTTGGAATCATCAGCTTAATTGATTATAATGAATGATCAATACTTTTGTATTGTAGTAACTCATGCATTATCCTAGTTTCATGTGATGTTATTTTTCTTAGACCGTCCACAGCCACCAGTGGGTCCAGTTCTTTTTGATGAAGTTTACAGGAATCATATGGTTATTTCCTGGAACCCCCCTCTGGATGATGGTGGATCTGCTGTTTCTAACTACATTGTTGAGAAGAGAGACACAAACAGAGATCTCTGGATGCCTGTGACATCATCATGTACAAGGACAACTTGTACAGTTCCAAAACTAATTGAGGGAAGAGATTACATCGTAAGAATTTGCGCACAGAATATGTATGGCATTAGTGACCCACTTCTTTCTAAGGATATGAAAGCCAAAGATATATTCAGTAAGTAACAGTAAAAGTAAATAAATAAATAAACATTTTGCTTATGACAAAAACAATTTGAAGTATAGTTGCAAAATTATGTTATCCAGATTAAAATTTTATATTATTGCTTTTAGGAGTTCCTGAGGCTCCTAAGCAACCTGTTGTGAAGGAAGTATACAAAAATTCTGCTCTTGTGGCCTGGGAACAACCTCGTGATGGTGGAAAGCCTATCACTAACTACATTTTGGAGAAGAAGGAGACTATGACAAGCAGATGGACACGTGCAGTACAGGAACCTATATACCCAGAACCTGAATGTTGGGTACCAGACCTTCTTGCGGGATGTGAATATGAATTCCGTGTGATGGCAGAGAATGAAGTTGGTGTGGGTGACCCTAGTCCTCCATCCAAACCTGTCTTTGCCAAAGATCCAATTGGTAAGTTTTACAATAATAGATTTGCTATGGTTGAAATGTGCCTCAGAACATGACATTTAATAATTGGCAATTTTGTGTTGCAGTGGTACCTGGTCCTCCAGAGCAAGTAGTAGCAGCTGATAAAACTAAGGATTCTGTAACATTGTCCTGGCAGCGTCCTCAGTTCGACGGCAGGGGGAAAATCTTTGGATATCTTTTAGAGTATCAGAAGGCTGGTCAGGAGGACTGGATAAAGGTTAATCAGACTCCTGATTCATGCCAAGAGACAAAGTATAAGATTGTTGGTCTTTCAGATGGTGAGCTATACAGATTCAGGGTCATGGCAGTGAATGCTGCTGGTGTTTCTGAACCGGCTGACATCGATGAACCAGTCAGAGCACAGGACAGACTTGGTAATTTCACATTTATTAAAAATTATTCATTTAATCTTTACTCTGCAATACTAGAATAAAGCCTATGAATTACAGCCTGCAACACTACAACTATACACTTCTATATGTAAATGATTCCATCAGTTCTCTTGTTCTCTCTCTCTCTCAATGTATGTTTTTATATTGCTGTAGGAATGATTAATGTGTTTTATTTTGGTCATTAACAGAGCCACCAGATCTCTTGGTTGATGTTGGTATGCCTCGTGAAGTTCGTGCTATGGCTGGAACTCATATCACCCTTCGTGCTGGAATAAAGGGAATTCCATTCCCCAAAGTCACATGGAAAAAGAATGAAGCAGATGTTCCCACAAGAGCTGACATTAAAGTTACTGGTGTTGGAAGTAAACTGGAAATGCGCTATTGCCTGCGTTCTGACTCTGGTGATTACACAATAACTGTGGAAAATCCAGCTGGGTCAAAAACCGCCACATGCAGAGTTCTTGTGTTAGGTATGTGTGTCATATAATCTGCATCAACCTGTTGTGATTAGCTTGTTAGCTTCCTTGGTTCGCGTATATTTGCTTGAAATTAATCATGTATTGTTGACACCTTTTAGATAAACCTGGTCCTCCTCAGAATCTGAAAGTGTCTGAGGTTAGATGTGATTCAGCGTATCTTTCCTGGAAGGACCCAGAGGATAATGGAGGAGCTCGTATTTCCAACTTTGTGGTTGAGAAGAAAGACATTGCCTCTGCGCAGTGGGTGCCTGTGTGCTCTTCATCTAAAAAGCGTAGTATAACAATTAAACATTTAATGGAGGGCACTCAATATATGTTCCGTGTTGCTGCGGAAAATCAGTTTGGCAGAAGTGAATATGTTCAAACCACAAAACCCATTAAGGCTATGGATCCTCTGTGTAAGTACTAAATATATTACCTTTATACATCTCATTATCCATTTTATTTTTTTGTGTTTTGTTTATTTTATACTTTATGTTAATAAGTTTTCCTTTTCTTTTTAGTCCCCCCTGGTCCACCAAAGAATTTGCATCATGTCGATGTAGATAAAACTGAAGTCTGGCTTCAGTGGAATTGGCCAGATCGCACAGGTGGTAGTGATATTACTGGTTTCTTAGTTGAGTACCAAGTGGAAGGAGAAAAAGACTGGATTACTGTCAAAACTGTCAGCATTCCTGAATGCCATGTAACCGGACTTGAGGAGGGGAAAACCTACAGATTCCGAGTGAAGTCAGAGAATGCAGTGGGTTTGAGCCGTCCTGACACCACAGTACCAGTCCTTTGTCAAGAAAAACTTGGTAAGATGTACTTTTTTCATTGTATGGAATTAAGTCCCATATCCTAAGCTGCAGATAATGACTTACCTGTGAAATCTAATAAATTTTTTTTCTTTTTTATAGTACCACCTATTGTTGAGGTTGATGTGAAGTTAATTGAAGGAATAATTGTAAAAGCTGGAACCACTATCAGACTGCCTGCATTAATGAAAGGAATTCCAATCCCCACTGCTAAGTGGGTCATCGATGGCACTGAAATCAAAACGGAGCGCAATGTGAAAGTTGACACTGATCACTACTCAACCGTACTAACCATTAATGAGTGCACAAGAAATGACACTGGAGTTTATCTTCTTACAGTGTCGAATGCTGCCGGAAGCAAGACCGTTGCTTTGCATGTAACAGTCCTTGATGTCCCAGCTCCGCCCATTGGCCCAGTCAAAATACTAGAAGTTACTCCAGAGTTCATGGTCATTGAGTGGCGTCCCCCAAAAGATGATGGTGGAAGTCCAGTTATGAATTACATTGTTGAAAAAAGAGAATCTAACAAAGAGACATGGGGAGGAGTTAGTTCCGGCAGCACCAGTACAAAGGTTAAAATCCCACGTTTACAGAAGGGCTGTGAATATATTATGCGCATTCGTGCGGAAAACAAGATCGGCATTGGTGCACCGCTTGAAAGTGCTCCAACTGTTGCCCAACACATGTTCGAGCCTCCTGGCCATCCAGGAAAGCCAAACACATCTGACGTCTCAGAGAATGCTGTAACTGTCAGCTGGACTATGCCACTGTTTGATGGCGGTAGTCCAATTAGTGGCTATATAATTGAGCGTAGGCACAAGGCAGGAAAATGGATTCGCGTGAACAAGACTCCTGTTCAAGATCTCAGATATAGAGTACTTGGACTTTTTGAAGGGAACAGTTATGAATTTAGAGTTTTTGCTGAAAACATAGCTGGCTTCAGTGGACCTTCTCCAGTGTCAGACCCTGTTAAGCCATCTCGTCCAATCACTGTACCTGGTCCTCCAGTAAACCCTAAACTAAAGGATTGGAGCAAATCCTATGCTGACTTAGTTTGGACTAAACCTACAAGAGATGGAGGTAGCCCAATCTTAGGATATATTGTTGAATGTCAAACGTCAGGTAGTACTGAATGGACCAGAATAAATAAGGATGATCTTATTAAGCAGTGTGCATTTAGAGTACCAGGACTAATCGAAGACACTGAGTATAGATTCCGCATTAGAGCTTCAAATATGATTGGCGATGGAGAGCCTAGAGAACTCCCCGAATCAGTTGTTGCTAAGGATATTCTTCTTCCACCAGAGATTGATGTTACTTCCCATGACCGAGTCACTGTTAGGGTTGGACACAATATTAATCTTATGGCTTATGTTAAGGCAAGACCTGATCCACAGATTACCTGGACCCATGATGAGAAGCTTTTAGAAAAAGACAAACGCACAGCCATAAATATCAACTTCCCTCTTGTACATGTTTTCATCAAAGAAGCAACACGGGAAGATCATGGAAATTATGTCATAAAGGCAACAAATGATAGTGGTGAGGCGCAAGCCACTATAAAACTGAATGTACTTGACAGACCTGGACATTGTCGTGATCTGAAGACTACGTACGTAACCAAAGATTCTTGTATGATATCTTGGGAGAACCCAGTGGACAATGGAGGCACAGAGATTACAAATTATATTGTTGAATGTCGTGAACCTAGCCAAAGAGCTTGGACAATGATTTCATCTGATTGCACTAATCGTCTAGTTAAAGCAAAACTAATGGAACATCATGAATATTTCTTCCGAGTGTGTGCAGAAAATAAATGTGGTCCTGGGCCCACAACTGAGACAAAGACACCAATACTTGCAATTGATCCAATTGAAAAACCAGGTGAACCAGAAAACTTCCATATCACTGAAGTAGGAAAAAAATTTGTCTTCCTGAAATGGAGAAGACCAGATTATGATGGTGGGAGCCCAAACCTTGGCTACCATCTGGAAAGGAAATCAAAGGATTCTGAGGAATGGGAAAAATTGCATACGGGTGTTATAAAAGAAACGTATTTCATGGCTGACAAATGTATTGAAAACCAGATATACCTGTTCAGAGTACAAACTGTAAATGAAGGAGGAGAAAGTAACTGGGTGAAGACGAATGAAGTTCTTGTCAAAGAAGAAATACAAAAACCAGTACTTGACATCAAGTTAGCTGGAGTACTTGTTGTAATGGCTGGTGATTCAATAAGAATTGTAGCTGGTCTCAGAGGAAAACCACAGCCAGAGGTTAAATGGGTTAAAGACAAAGATACAGGGGATTTCAGCAAAAATCCAAGACTTCATGTTGAAACTGGCACAGATTACTCCAAATTTCTCTTAACTAAATCCAAACGTGAAGACTCTGGAAAATATGTAATTACTGCCACAAACTCTGCTGGAAGCTTTACTGCATATGCTACTGTGAATGTCCTTGACAAACCTGGACCTGTTCGAGATCTGAAGGTATCTGGAGTATCAGTAGACAGATGCAGAGTGGTATGGGATCCCCCTGAAGATGATGGTGGCTGTGAGGTTCAGAGTTACATTTTAGAGAAATGTGAGACAAGGAGAATGGTGTGGTCTACTTACTCAGCATCAGTCATAACTAACTATGCCAATGTGACTCGTCTTGTGGAAGGAAATGAATACATCTTCAGAGTACGAGCAGAAAACAAGATGGGAACAGGTCCTGCAGTAGAGACTAAGCCCATTATTGCCAGAACACAATTCAACAGACCTGGCCCACCAGACCCACCAGAAGTCACTAAAATTGGAAAAGAGGAAATGACAGTTGTATGGGCTCCTCCTGAAAATGATGGTGGGAAGTCCATTACTGGGTACATTCTTGAAAGAAAGGAAAAACGAGCTGTCCGCTGGGTTCCAGTAACCAAGAGTCCGATCCCAGAAAGACGTATGAAAGTAACTAACTTGATTCCTAACCACGAATATCAATTCCGTGTCAAGGCTGAAAATGAAGTTGGACTGGGAGATCCTAGCAAACCTTCAAAACCCATTACAGCTAAGGATCCAATTGGTATGTGTAAATACTCCATTATAATTATTTTGTATAATTATGAGTCTAATAATTTTGCTTTAATGAATGTAACTTCATTTTCAGAGCCTCCCGGTCCTCCTGGCAGTTTGAAGGTGGTTGACAGCACTAAGACCTCAATCACACTTGGGTGGACAAAGCCAGTATATGATGGTGGTGCTCCCATAATTGGATATTTTGTTGAAATGAGACTTAAGGGAGAAAGTGATAATCCGGAAGAAGGCTGGAAGAAATGCAATGTTGACACACAACTGGTTTTGACTGAGTTTACAATCCCAAATCTGAATGAAAAACAGGAGTATGAATTCCGTGTCTGTGCACAAAACCAGGTTGGCATAGGCCGTCCTGCAAATCTCAAGGATGCTGTGTTCCCTAAAGAGCTACTTGGTGAGATATTAATTACGTCTGCTGTAGCCATAATATGGGTTTTGTTGTATATTTATGAATTCTGTACAATGAGTATGTAATGTATATATGAATTACTATTTAATTTGAATTGTTTATGTTTTGCATCAGTTCTATTATTATATGTTATTGTTTATGGAAGAGAACGTAATATAGATATTACTGAAAGAAAGAAAGAGAAAAATGCATTAAATCTCTTACGCCACAGATTTACCTGACCATGGCTTTACAACTGGACGGAATGTACATTTTAATACTCATGTATTAACATGTTTACTGTGTTTAATGTAACAGCCTGGCACTGTGTGGGCAACAAAGAACATCTTTAACATTTTCTTGTTGTTTCTTAATTGACAGAGGCACCTGAGATTGATTTGGATGCTAGCCTAAGAAAGGGTTTGACTGTTAGAGCAGGGTGCCCTATCAGACTTTGCGCCACAATTAGAGGAAGACCTTCACCCAGAGTTACTTGGAAAAGAATGGGTGTTGATAATGTTGTGCGAAAAGGTCATGTGGATCAAATTGATACTATGACCTTCCTCGTCATCCCTGAAAGTACACGTGAGGACTCTGGAAAATATTCCTTGACACTTTCAAGCCCTGCTGGGGAGAAAGCGGTCTTTGTACATGTCAAAGTCCTGGGTAAGTATTTCTCGTTATTAACTGTATCTTGAAAAATAATTTTTGTCATCTCAATTTAGTTAACTCAAAAATACTTAAAAATGATATTCAGTACACAATATCAAAGATGTACACAAATTTCTCCATAACAACACAAAATTTTTCCAAATTTCATTTTATGTGGGTGTCTGTAGTTTTCACAAAATTTTAAACTTGTGGAAATTATTTAATACAATGTGGAACTTCATGTAAAATTATATTATTCAAATCTTAATTATGTTGACAGATACTCCTGGACCTGTTGGAGGACTTGAAGCTTCTAATGTAACAAAGACATCTTGCCAACTTTCCTGGTCCCCACCAGAGAATGATGGTGGTAGTGCAATCATAAACTACATAGTAGATAAACGTGAAGTTGACAGAAAGACCTGGGTTAACTTGACCAGTGATTTAAAGAAGACAAGTTTCAAAGTCACTAATCTTGCACCTGGCATTGAATACTATTTCAGAGTTACTGCAGTTAACAAATATGGTATTGGTGTGCCCAAAGATTCTCCAAAGTCCTACTTAGCAAAAGACCCTATCAGTAAGTATTGATATACCCAATATATGTGTCTGTGTATGACTGGTGGTTTTGATTTTGATTCCCACTCCAAAAGGAGTTTGTGTGTTCTCCCAGTATTTTTCATAGGTTTCCTTCCTTTTATAGGGTATTTCAAGTTCCCTCCCACAATTCAGTTGATATTGTTTGAGTGTGTGTGCCCTGTAATGGGCTGGTATCTCATGCAATGTTCTCCAATAGTTTAGGTTCTTGGCTCAATGCGACCCTGTCCTAGAAAAACTGATGGACATAAGTGGATAAATGGTCTCGGAGTCTCATTGTATTTTGTTTAATTTCCAGGTGAGCCTGATCCACCTAAAAAGGTTGACATTCTGGAGATCACAAAGAACAGCGCTGTGCTGGGGTGGGTAAAACCCCTGAGAGATGGAGGAGCTAAAATCAATGGATATGTCGTGGATTACCAGGAGGATGGTCAGCCAGAAGACAAATGGACACCATACTCTGTTGTTAAGGATTTAAGCATTGTTGTTGTTGGGCTAAAGGAAGGAAAGAAGTACAAATTTAGAGTTGCAGCAAGGAATCCAGTGGGTTGCAGTTTGCCAAGGGAAGCTGAAGGAATGTATGAGATAAAAGAGCAATTGTGTAAGTAAATGCATTTTAAAAATATTTTAAATAACAGAAATGCAATAGAAGAGTAATGCATTTTTAAAAATTATTCTTTGTTTAGTGCCACCAAAGATCCTTATGGCTGATGTGGTGACTGTGAAAGCTGGATCCAAAATGAAGGTGGAAGCTGTCATATCTGGAAAACCAGCCCCATCTTGTAAATGGAAGCGAGGAAATGAGGACCTTGTGACATCTAATCGGATTTTTGTAGAAAAATATCTGAACAGCTGTGTACTCATTATCAAAGATGTCTCCAGAAAGGACAGTGGCTACTACAGTCTTTCTGCTGAAAACAGCACTGCAAAGGTGGACCAGATACTAAGAGTAATTATAATGGGTGAGTTTAATAATAAAAAAAAATCAATAAAAGTTAAAGGAAATCAACGTATAGACTGTAATGACAACCATGTGTCTCTTTCAGATATTCCTGGTCCCCCAGAGCCACCTTTTGAGATTACTGAGATTGACATTGATGGCTGTAATCTTTCTTGGCATACACCAAGAGAAGATGGTGGAAGCAACATCACTAACTATGTGGTTGAGAAATGTGATGTGAGCAGAGGAGACTGGGTCACTGCAGTTACCTCCTGCACCAGTACTTCCTGCAAAGTAGGGAAACTTACACCTGGAAAAGAGTACTGCTTCCGTGTTCGTGCAGAAAACCGCTTTGGCGTCTCAGAACCTACTGTGTCTGAGAAGATGATTGCTCGACATCCTTTTGGTGAGATACCCAGCTTTCTTGCAACAAATTTCTTTTCAATGAAAATTTTTCTACAACAAATATTTAGAAATTTACAAACAATGAAATTTCACAGCTAAAGAAATATTCAAGCACCTAGATAATATTGTAAATAGATAATGTATTTCTAAATAGGTTTATCATACAAAATATGGTTACATTAACTAAAACATGTCTATTTTCAGATGTGCCTAGTGAACCAAGGAATTGCCATGTCAAGAAAGTCAACAAAGACAACATGTTAGTAGCTTGGGAAAGACCAGCAACTGATGGTGGCAGCCCAGTTCTTGGTTACTGCATTGAACGTAAAGAGAGGAATAGCCTTCTTTGGGTTAAGGCTAATGAAACAGTTGTTCGTGGTACTGAATACTCATGTTCCGGGCTAATAGAAGGTTTAGAATATACCTTCAGGGTATCTGCCAGTAACCTTGCTGGACAAGGCAAACCAAGCAAACAAACAGACTTCTTCACAGCAAGAACACCAGTTGGTATGTTATGTTTGCATTACTCATTTTTTATTCTAGTATGTTTTATTCTAGTAACTCATGCATACATTGGGAAATGTAATGTATTTTTGTCTCCACTGTTCTACTACTATAGATCCACCAGGAAAACCAGAAGCTATTGATGTTACCAGAAATTCAGTATCTTTGGTATGGAGCCAGCCAAAGCATGATGGTGGTAGCCGGATTGTTGGATATTATGTTGAAGCTTTGAAGCTTCCCGGCGAGAAATGGGTACGCTGCAATGCAAGTAGTCGAGATGTACCCAGAGAAGAATACACTGCAACAGGACTGGATGAAGGGTCCCAGTACCAGTTCAGAATAATTGCCAAGACTGCGATAAACCTCAGTTTACCATCTGAACTTTCTGATCCAATTGCTGTGATTGCAGAAAATGGTAAGATAGGTTTCGTTTTGTGGTTGAGTAAGGCATTTTGTGTTACAACTGTAATGTTTGAAATGTATTTGATGAGAAATTTACACATTTCTTCTATTGCTATTTCAGTTCCACCAAGAGTGGAAATTGGACTTCATATGAAGGGCCTCATAACAGTAAAGGCAGGAGCCAATGTTTGTTTAGAGGCAGATGTTTTTGGAAAACCAATGCCAAAGGTTACTTGGAAGAGAGATGGTCAGCTGTTGAAACTTGCTGAAGGGATGAAGTTTTCCCAGAAGAGACATCTTTTCCTCCTTGAATTATTCTCTGTAACTAGAAAGGAGTCTGGGGAGTACACAATTGTGGCAGAAAATGCAAGTGGCTCAAAATCTGGCAACATTAAGCTGAAGGTTCTAGGTGAGTTAATTTATATAGTGCGATTTTTTTTTCTGTAAAAAATCTGTCACATGTTGTTAACTGATTTTTAAAAAAATATATGAATCCTTTTCCTAGACAAACCCGGCCCACCAGCGTCTGTCAAGATTGCGAATGTGTATGCAGATCGTGTCAAGCTCAAATGGGAGCCACCACTTTCAGATGGAGGATCAGAAATCACAAACTATATTATTGACAAACGTGAAACAAGCAGAGCAAACTGGGCTCAGGTCACAGCGAATATAAGTGGCCTGCTCACTGACTGCTCTGTAGAGAAACTGATTGAAGGTCATGAATATCAGTTCCGAATCAGTGCTGAGAATAAATATGGAGTTGGTGACCCCATTATGACTGATCCTGTTTTTGCCAAGAATCCCTATGGTAACCACTGCCATGAGTTAATTACTAATTATATTTTTATTAAGTAGCATTTTCAGACTATAATGTAAATATTCTTAACTGCAGATGTTCCTGGACCTTGTGATCCACCTGTTATTACCAATATCACAAAGGATCACATGACTGTTAGCTGGAAGGCACCAGCAGATGATGGGAAATCCACCATTCTTGGATATATGGTTGAGAAGCGTGAAACCCAAGATGTCAACTGGGCTAAAGTCAACAGAAAGCCAGTGATAGATAGAACCATTAAAGCTGGCAATCTTACTGAAGGAGATGAATATGAATTCAGAGTTATTGCCTTCAATAAAGCTGGTTTAGGCAAGCCCAGTGAACCATCTAAGGCTGCCTATGCACTTGATCCTTTGTGTAAGTATTACGTTTAAATTCACACTCACATTTACAGCTATAATCAGCCCACTAGAGGTCTTATAATTCATGTTTGCTATTTCACAGATCCCCCTGCACCACCAGCTTTCCCAAAAGTCATTGATACAACTCACAGCTCGGCTACTCTGTCATGGACAAAGCCTGCCTATGACGGTGGCTGCGAAATTTTGGGTTACCTAGTTGAGAGCAAGAGGGCAGATTCTGAGGAATGGATGAAGTGCAATATTCCTAAGAACCTCAAAGAGACTAAATTCCTCCTTACTGGACTTATTGATAATACTGAGTACCAGTTCCGTGTGAGTGCGGTGAACAAAATTGGGTACAGTGAACCAAGTGAAGTTCCCGGAAAACATATGGCAAAGGACATTTTAAGTATGTTTAATCATTTACTTCTTTCTCAACTGTCTAATTTTATTTAAATGTATTTATTCATATACTGTTATTGTGTTATTGGTCTACCCAGTAAAAATCTTATTGTTATGTTTTTTTTTTTTTTTAGTTGCACCAGAAGCAGAACTTGATGCAGATCTTAGGAAGGCTTTGGTGCTCCGTGCTAGAGTCACAATGAGACTCTATGTACCATTGCGAGGCAGGCCTGCTCCTAAGGTAACCTGGGCTAAAATAAATGCCAACCTTAAGGAAAGACAAGGAGTCATGATGAAGACATCAGAGTGGGACACGCTGCTATATATTGAGGATGTGAACAGATATGATGCAGGGAAATATACCTTAACTTTGGAAAACAGCAGTGGAACCAAGACCTACACAATTGTGGTTAAAGTTCTTGGTATGTTTTCAATTCATGAATATTAATCAGCAACATTATAAAAAAGAATACATGTGATATTCCGAAGCTATATCAATAATTGTATACATTTTTTAGATACTCCTGGACCACCACTCAACCTTACTGTGAAACAAACCTCAAAGGACCATGCATCAATTTCTTGGGACCCCCCTCAAATTGATGGTGGAAGTGTAGTGAAAAGTTACATTGTTGAAAAACGGGATGCAGAGAGAAAAGCATGGTCTACAGTAGCCACTGATTGTCCTAAAACATCTTTCAGGATTCCTAATTTGGAGGCAGGCAAAGCCTATTGTTTCAGAGTTTTGGCTGAAAATGAATATGGTATTGGTGAGCCATGCGAAACAGCAGGTGCTGTTAGAGCCTCAGGTGAGTGAAATGATATTGTATTATCAGGTGTTATATTTATGATCACAAAATGTGTATCTGGGTGATTTAACTGAATCGGAGACATTTGCATTTGTTATAAATCTTCAAAATGAATTTTTTTTTTTTCATCTTTTATCTAATATGGTTGAATTCCTCTCAATCCTGTTACCAAAACCTCATGCAACTGTTTAAATGTCATTTAATTAACTTAATCAAATATGTATTTTAAATAATTATTGGACATATGCTCAAGATGAGTAAAAGCAGTTTTTCAGAGTTTTTCAGTTTTAGCATAAAATTAGCAATTTCATGATCCATAGCCACATAACATCAAAGCTAATAATATGATAATATTAAGCATATTCAAGTAACTTACCAATTTTTTAAATATTTTTTTATGAATGAATAAGTAAAATCTAAGATTTAATTTGGGTAAAAGGACTGAACGTTGAGACTAACCGCCTCAGACATGTGCAAAATATCATCAGAAATACAAGAAAGAAACTGACAAAACTTACTTTTGGTTTTCCCATGGTCTTAAGGAGACTGAGTTGGTGCAAGTTCCAGTTGAACATGCCACTTGTTGAATGTGGCAAATGTTTTAGGGGTGGAAATGTATTTGGGTAACAGGACTGAATGGAAAAATTGGGGACACAACTAAAATGCATATTTTAACTAATTTACTATTGATTTACTATGCGGCAAATGTATTTAAATTGGAAATACTGTCACACAACAATACAAAAAAAGGTTTTTTAATCATTATATTTCATGGTGAAGTGTAGCATTAGTGAGCAGGGACAAGTGAGAAACTTTTTCTGTTCTAGGTATGTTTTCTTAATGTATGTACCTGAAATATGTAATGACGACATTGGGGAGGACGCTTTGCCTGATGGTGTCACGTTCCTCCTGTCTGATCCTCCTGTGTGCCTGTGTTCCTTTCTAAATTAAAATTGAACCAATGCAGTAAACAGAACACTGCAGTTACAGGATATACATATAAGACTCAAAATGTGAACTATTCTTTTATACTGTTTTCCCAGAAAAACCTGGTCCAGTGACAGACTTGAAGGCTTTACTAGTCTCCAAAGATTCATGTACCTTTGGCTGGAAGAAACCAATTACTGACGGTGGGAGCCACATCACTGCATATGTGCTTGAAATCATGGAAGGTGAAGATAAGTGGAAAGCAATAGTAAAATCCAAGAACATGCAATACAGTGCTAAAGATCTTCAAGAAGGAAAGGAGTATTCCTACAGAGTGAAAGCAGTCAATGAATCTGGAGAAAGTGAACCAGTGGAGCTTACTGTTGTGGCTAAAGATGAAATTGGTAAGCAGTTAACAGTGTCTACCCATGAATTGGTCATCATTAAAACATTTGTGCAATCTTTATTATGAAATTATTTAGACTTCTTTTTGTTAATAAATACAGACTACCTTTGTTGGTAATTAACAGCCATTGTACTATAATTAGTTATCTCACTAACAATTTTTTCAATTTTATATATTGTAGTTCCTCCAGACTGTGACTTAAAGGGTTTGCCAGATATGTGCTATGTTGCAAAGGAGGGAAGCACTGTTCGTCTAAATATCCCCATCATTGGTAAACCTGCTCCTACTCTCATGTGGAAGAAAGGTGAAAGTCTAACTTTGACTGACAGTGGCAGAGTCTCTTTTGAGTCAACGGCAGCAAATACGACCCTGTTGATCCGTGACTGCCAGCGAAGTGATGAAGATAAATATACTATCATTCTAAAGAACACTGCTGGAACAAAGGAATCTGTGATAAACATTAAGGTGGTAGGAAAACCTGGAATACCCACTGGCCCAATCAAGTTTGACGAAGTCACAGCAGATGCAATCACCTTGGAATGGGGTCCTCCTATGGATGATGGTGGATCAGAAATATCTAACTACATTTTGGAGAAGAGACATTCAACTGCTAACAAATGGGTTACTTGTGCTTCTGCTATTCAGAAAACCACTATGAGAGTCACAAGGCTACATGATGGAACAGAATATATCTTTAGAGTTTGTGCAGAAAACAAATATGGAGTTGGTGAATGGCTGAAATCTGATCCCATTGTGGCTAAACATCCATTTGGTAGGTCTCATTTTTATTTTTAATTATTATTTACTTAATTTATTTATTTATTTATTATTATTTATTTTTTCTACATAAAAGAAGAATTTTTAATTTGCTTTATATTTTGTCTATAGATGTACCCGATGCACCACTTCCACCAGAAATTACTGTTATGCGGCAAGAGTCAGCAATGCTGGTATGGTCTGATCCAAGAAACACAGGAGGCTCCCCTATAACTGGTAATTACATTTTAATTCAATTAATGACTTTCAGATTTATAAATGTACATTTACTAAGCATCGGCATATGTTAATTCCATATCCACAGGATATCATGTTGAATACAAGGACAGGAACAGTTTGATGTGGAAGAGAGCCAGCAAGACAGCTCTAAGAATGAAAGAATGTAGAGTGACTGGCTTAAGTGAAGGTCTTGAGTATGAATTTAGAGTCATGGCTATAAACATGGCAGGTGTTGGAAAACCAAGCAGACCCACGGAGCCTCAGGTCGCACTGGATCCAATAGGTAATTTGCAATATAATTTCTTTTGTGATGTGCTTTTATTGTGTTATTGGGTTTGAGAAAAAAAAATGTCTTGTTTCTTTTCTTTTAGATCCACCTGGAAAACCAGATGTCATTAGCATAACGAGAAGTACAGTCACACTTATGTGGACTGCACCAAAATATGATGGTGGTCACAAACTGACAGGGTATATTGTTGAAAAACGAGACGTACCTGGAAAGGTCTGGATGAAAGCTAACCATGTAAATATTCAGACTTGTGCGTTCACGGTGACAGACTTACAAGAGGGCAGCAAATGTGAATTCAGAATACGAGCAAAAAATGCAGCAGGAGCAATTAGTCCACCATCAGAGCAAACCGACATTCTCTTGTGCAAAGATGAATATGGTAAGATGTTCATTATGAAATAAATACTTTTAAACACAGATATGTTTATGTATCTTTGAAAATAACATTTTTTACAACAATTTTGCAGAGCCACCGACTATTACTATTGATCCAAATGTGAAGGATGGTCTGACTGTTAAAGCTGGTGAAACTATCATAATAAGTGCAGCAAGCATCCTTGGAAAACCTCCACCAACGTCTGTATGGTCTAAAGGGGGAAGAGAGCTTAAGCCATCGGATGTTTGTCAGGTTACAAGCACACCAACATCTTCTACTCTATCAATCAAGTATGCAAGTAGAAAGAACACTGGGGAATATATTATCACTGCAAGTAATCCATTTGGAATTAAAGAAGAACAAGTGAAAGTGAAAGTTCTAGATGTTCCTGGACCTCCTGGTCCCATTGAAGCCAGCTCTGTGTCTGCTGAAAAAGTGACTTTAACATGGTTGCCGCCAGATGAAGATGGAGGATCGGCAATTAAATCTTACACTCTAGAGAAAAGAGAAACCAGTCGACTGCTTTGGACTAGGTTAGCTGAAAATATTATGGATTGCCGCTTTGTTGCAAGCAAATTAATCCAAGGCAATGAATATATCTTCCGTGTGTTTGCTGTGAATCAATATGGCATTGGAGATGCAACTCAGTCAGGTCCTGTGAAAATGGTGGATCGCTTTGGTAAGTTTGGTTATATGGAATATGTACTTTGTCTATGTATTGCATGTATATTGAGATATTTCTAAATATTATTTATGTTTTACAAATTCTAGGTCCACCAGGACCACCTTCAAAACCGGAAATTGACAATGTAAGCAAAAACTCAGTAACAATTTCCTGGAAAAGACCAGTTAATGATGGAGGAAGTGATATCTTGGGCTACAGTGTTGAAAGAAAAGAAAGAAGAGGTTTGAGATGGGTTAGAGCATCGAAAAAATCTGTCTCTGATCTCCGTTATAAAGTACAAGGCCTCAGTGAAGAAGTTGAATATGAATTCAGGGTGACAGCAGAAAACAAGGCTGGCTTTGGAGAACCAAGTGACCCATCTCAGCATGTGATGACCAAGGATATAGCATGTAAGTAAATGCTGTTAAGTGATTATGTTAACTAAAATGTAGAACATTTTTTCTCTTTTTTTCTGTACTGTGACTCTGTACTGTAGTGTAACTGTTAACGCCTTATAAAATTGATCTTTCAGATCCACCAGGGCCTCCATCCAACCCAAGAATTGCTGATACAACAAAAACAACCGCGACATTTAAGTGGGGAAGACCACATTATGATGGTGGATTAGACATTATCGGATATATTGTTGAGCACAAAAAAGAAGGAGACGACGATTGGATTAAAGATACGACAGGCACTGCACTGAAAATTACTGAATTTGTTGTTGCAAACTTAAAGCCTGCTGTAAAATACAGTTTCAGAGTGAGTGCAGTTAATGATGAAGGTATTGGAGAGCCAGCCCTAGTGGAAGAACTTGTTGAAGTTGTAGACCGTGAAGAAATTCCAGATTTTGAACTTGATGCAGAACTAAGGAGAACTCTAGTTGTTAGGGCAGGAGGCTCCATACGTATTTTTGTGCCAATCAAAGGTCGTCCAACACCTGAAGTCACCTGGAAGAAAGAAGATGTATTACTTAAGGGCCGTGCACACATTGATACCACAGAGTCATACACTCTTTTAATTATTCCAGATTGTACAAGAAACGATGCTGGAAAATACATCTTGACTTTAGATAATGTTGCTGGGACAAAGACTGGATTTGTGAATGTAAGAATTTTGGATTCTCCAGGACCACCTATTAATTTGATGCCAAGAGAGATCACCAAAGACAGCATTACTCTTCAGTGGGAAATCCCCATTATTGATGGCGGCTCAAAGATAACAAACTACATTATTGAAAAACGGGATGCCACTCGAAAGGCGTATTCAACTATCATCACCAACTGGCAGAAGTGTTCATTTAAAGTTCCAGATCTGACCGAGGGCTCAGAATATTATTTCCGAGTAGCAGCTGAAAATGAATATGGTATTGGAGAGCCAGCTGAAACTTCTGAACCAATCAGAGCATCTCAAGCTCCCACAGCTCCTGAAAATCTTAATGTTACAGACATTGGTAAGGATTATGCCACTCTTACATGGACAAAACCAAAACATGATGGTGGCAGTAGAATTACAGGATATGTACTAGAAGCTCAAAAGAAAGGTGCAGAACAGTGGTCTCATCTGACAACAGTGAAAGCTCTTGACTACACAGCACCACATTTAACTGAAAATGAAGAATATGTGTTTCGCATTATGGCTGTTAATGCCTGTGGAAGAAGTGATCCTCGTGAAAGCAGACCCATTGTTATTAAGGAACAAACAACAGTGCCTGCATTTGACCTTCGAGGCATATACCAGAAATTAGTCATTGCCAAAGCAGGTGATAATATAAAAGTTGAGATTCCTGTTTTGGGTCGTCCAAAACCAACAGTATCCTGGAAGAAAGAGGACCAAGATCTTAAACAAACGCAAAGAATAAATGTGGAAAATACTCCTACTTCAACTATTTTGAATATAAGTGAGTGTAAACGGAAGGATGGTGGACAATACTCATTGATTGGAAAGAACATTCTTGGGACAGTAACAGAAACTATCACAGTTCAAGTTCATGATATTCCTGGACCTCCTAAGGGCCCGATTAAGTTTGACGAAATTTCCTGTGACTATATAACATTGTCATGGGATTCACCGGAGAATGATGGAGGAGTGCCCATTAACAATTATATTGTTGAAATAAGGGAAACCACAGGCACATCATGGGTTGAACTTGCAGCAACAGTAATTCGTACTACATTTAAAGCTGCTCGTCTTACCACAGGAGTTGAGTATCAGTTCCGTGTTAAAGCTCAAAATCGATATGGTACTGGGCCCTTTATCATATCTAATGCTGTGATTGCTGCATATCCATTTATAGTGCCTGGCTCACCAGGTATTCCACAAGTTATTGCTTTCACTAAAGACGCCATTACTATTACATGGAATGAGCCAAATTCTGATGGCGGTAGCCCCATTTTAGGATATCACATTGAAAGGAAAGAAAAGAACAGTATATTGTGGCAAAAAGTCAGCAAAGCTCTAGTAGTAGGAAATATTTTCAAATCTACAGGACTCACAGATGGAATAGCTTATGAATTCCGTGTTGCAGCTGAAAACATAGCTGGTGTAGGTAAACCAAGTAAGCCTTCAGAAGAAACATTGGCTCTTGATCCTGTGGATCCACCTGGTCAACCAATAGCAATCAACATAACTAGACATGAAGTGACAGTTCAGTGGACGAAGCCTGAAGGTGACGGTGGATTCCCTATAACCGGATACACAGTTGAAAAGAAAGACTTACCAAATGGACGCTGGCTTAAGGCAAACTTCAGTAATATTCATGAGACAGTATATACTGTAAGTGGATTGAAAGAAGATGCATCATATGAATTCCGCGTTCTTGCTCGCAATTCAGCTGGTGCTTTAAGTAAGCCATCTAAACCATCAGTAGCAATTACCTGCAGAGATGATATTGAGGAGCCAAAACTTTTAGTTGATGCAAAGTTCAGCAATGTCATAATGATAAAAGCAGGGGAGGTCTTTAAATTAGAAGCTGAAGCTACTGGTCGACCCTTACCATCCATGGTTTGGACAAAAGAAGGAAAGGAACTTGAGGACACAGCAAAATTAGAGATCAAAACAACTGACTTTAGCACAACTTTGACTAATAAAGACTCCTTAAGAAGAGATGGTGGTGCATTCACATTGACTGCTAGCAACCCTGGAGGATTTGCCAAACATGTCTTTAATGTTAAAGTTCTTGACAGGCCAGGTCCTCCTGATGGTCCACTTGCTGTTACAGATGTCACTGCTGAGAAATGTATTCTGTCATGGTTGCCACCTTCACATGATGGTGGTGCAAAGATTGAACATTACATAATTGAAAAACGTGAAACAAGCAGACTTGCATGGACAAATGTAGCATCGGATTTACAAGTTAACCGATTTAAAGTGACTAAGCTGCTTAAAGGAAATGAGTATATCTTTAGAGTTATGGCTGTTAATAAGTATGGAGTTGGTGAACCCCTTGAATCTGAGCCAGTTATGGCAACAAACCCTTATGTGCCCTCTGATCCTCCACAAACTCCTGAAGTAACAACTATCACCAAGGATTCAATGGTTGTTTGCTGGGGGCATCCCGAAAACAATGGTGGAAGCAATATTACCAATTACATTATTGAAAGGAGAGACAAAACTGGCCTTCGCTGGGTTAAATGCAACAAAAGAACAGTAACTGATCTAAGGTATAAAGTATCTGGACTGACACCAGGACATGATTATGAATTTAGAATTATTGCTGAGAATGCTGCAGGACCAAGTGTACCAAGTGCCTGTAGTCCATTTTACAAAGCTTGTGACACTATCTTCCAGCCTGGCCCCCCTGGAAATCCAAGAGTACTAGACACAACTAAGTCATCAATAACTCTTGCATGGAATAAGCCAGTTTATGATGGTGGATCAGATATTACGGGATATATTGTTGAAACTTCCCTCCCAGAGGAAGATGAATGGACAATTGTTACTCCTAGACAAGGGCTAACATCAACATCATTTACAATTACCAATTTAAAAGAAAATCAAGAATACAAAATCAACATTTCAGCTGTTAACTGTGAGGGAGTTGGAGAGCCAGCATCTGTTCCTGGATCACCAAAGGCGGAAGACAGGCAGATTCCACCAGAAGTTGAGCTTGATGCAGAACTTCGCAAAGTTGTCAGCATCAGAGCTTGTGGCACACTAAGACTGTTTGTACCTATAAGAGGAAGACCTGCTCCTGAAGTCAAATGGTCAAGAGAACATGGAGAACCACTTGAAAGAGCAACTATTGAGAGCACATCATCATTTACATCCGTATTAATTGAAAATGTGAGCAGATTTGATAGTGGAAAGTATGTTTTGACAGTGGAAAACAGCTCAGGGAGCAAGACAGCCTTTGTTAATGTCAGAGTGATGGATACCCCTGGAGCACCACAAAACCTCATGATCAAAGAAGTCTCCAAAGAATCAGTATCACTGATATGGGACCCTCCTATAATAGATGGTGGCTCTAGGATAAGAAATTACATTATAGAAAAACGTGAAACAACAAGAAAAGCGTACTCAACTGTTAGTACTAGCTGCCACAAAACAAGTTGGAAAATTGGGCAGCTGGAGGAAGGGAGGAACTATTTCTTTAGAGTTTTAGCTGAAAATGAATATGGAATTGGTCTTCCAGCTGAGACTACTGAGTCAGTCAAAGTTTCTGAAAAGCCCCTTCCACCAGGAAAAGTCACTCTTCAAGATGTCTCAAGTAATAGTGTAACACTGTCATGGGAGAAACCAGACCATGATGGAGGCAGTAGAATCACAGGGTATATTGTTGAAATGCAAAGCAAAGGCAGTGAAAAATGGACGGAGTGCTTGACTGTAAAAGTTAATGAAGCAGTTGTTGCAGGTCTTACACAAGGTGAAGAATACTTGTTCCGTGTATCTGCAATGAATGAGAAAGGGATAAGTGATCCTCGCCAGCTTAGTGTTCCTGTTATTGCTAAGGATCTTGTAATTGTTCCAGCATTCAAACTTTTATTCTCCACATTCAGCGTTCTGGCTGGAGATGATTTGAAGGTAGATGTTCCTTATGTTGCTCGTCCCAAAGCAGCTGTCTCCTGGCAAAAAGATGGCGTTGCTTTGAAAGAAACTACCAGAGTGAATGCTGAGATCACAGAAACACATTTGTATCTTGTAATCAGAGAGGCCTACAGAGATGATGTCGGCCAGTACACCATCAAAATTTCAAACTCTCTTGGAGAAGCAACTGCTGAAATTAAAATTATTGTTCTAGATAAGCCAGGCCCACCAACAGGACCGATCAAAATAGATGAAGTCACTGCTGACAGTATGACTTTGTCATGGGAGCCTCCAGAGTATGATGGTGGTTGTTCAATCAACAATTATATTGTAGAAAAGAGAGATACTTCCACTACAAGCTGGCAGATTGTGTCAGCAACTGTAGCTAGAACAACAATTAAAGCTGCAAGGTTAAAAACTGGTACCGAATACCAATTCAGAATTGCAGCTGAAAACAGGTATGGAAAGAGTTCTGTTCTTGTTTCAGAGTCCATTGTTGCACAATATCCATTTAAACTTCCTGGCCCTCCAGGAACACCTTCTGTACAATGCTCTACTAAGGAAAGCATGGTAGTGGTATGGAATAAACCTTCTGATGATGGTGGAAGTATGATAACTGGATATCATCTTGAAAGTAAGGAAAGGAACAGTATTCTTTGGATTAAACAAAATAAGACACTCATTCAAGACACAAGATTTAAAGTCACTGGTCTAGAAGAGGGAATTGAATATGAATTTAGAGTTTATGCTGAAAATATTGTGGGAATTGGTAAAGTTAGCAAGGTGTCAGAAATACGTGTTGCAAGAGATCCATGTGAATGTCCAGGCACTCCTGAAGCTGTTATTGTTACAAGAAATTCTGTTACACTTAGATGGGCAAAGCCAGAGTTTCATGGTGGAAGCAAAATCACTGGATATATTGTTGAGAAGAAAGAGCTGCCTGGTGGTCGCTGGATGAAGGCTAGTTTTGCAAATTTAATTGAGACTGAATTTGTTGTGACAGGCTTAGTTGAGGAACAGAGATATGAGTTCCGTGTCATTGCAAGAAATGCTGCAGGTGTTTTCAGCAATCCTTCTGAAAGTACTGGGGCTATCACTGCAAAAGATGAAGTTGATCCACCTCGCATTACCATTGATTCAAAATATACTCAAGCCATTGTTGTAAATGCTGGTGAAAACTTCAAGATTGATGCAGATATTTTTGGAAAGCCTGTACCTACAATCCACTGGATGAAAGGAAATGAAGAACTAGTAAACACAGCTCGCCTTGAGATAAAAAATACAGATTTCACTACTACACTGAGTGTAAAAGAAGCAATTCGGGTTGATGGAGGCCAATACACTCTAGTACTGAAGAATGTTGGAGGAGAAAAGTCCGTTCATGTCAATGTCAAAGTCCTAGATAGACCTGGACCCCCTGAAGGCCCAGTATCCATTTATGGCGTGGCAAGTGAGAAATGCTTCATTTCTTGGAAACCACCACAGCAAGATGGTGGCAGTGATGTGACTCATTATATTGTTGAAAGGAGAGAAACCAGCAGATTAGTTTGGACTGTTGTTGAATCTAAAGTACAGACTCTTAGTCTTAAAATTACTAAACTTTTGCCAGGAAATGAGTATATCTTCCGTGTCATTCCAGTAAACAAATATGGAATTGGTGAACCACTTGAATCAGAACCAGTAATTGCAAAAAATCCATTTGTAACTCCAGGTGCACCAACAGCAGTTGAAGTTTCTAATGTCACAAAAGATTCAATGGTTGTAACCTGGGAAAGACCTGCTAAGGATGGAGGAAATCCAATTGCCGGATATATTGTTGAAAAACGTGACAAAGAAGGAGTAAGATGGACAAGATGCAATAAGCGCTCAGTAAGCGAATTGCGTTTTAGGGTTACTGGACTACTTGAAAATCGCAGCTATGAATTCAGAGTTTCAGCTGAGAATGCCGCTGGAGTTGGAACACCAAGCTCCCCATCTGTTTACCACAAGGCCCTGGATCCGATTTTCAAACCAGGTCCTCCAAATAATGCTAAAGTGACTGATGTTTCACGGACATCAGTTTTCCTTTCCTGGGGGAAACCTATTTATGATGGTGGTTGTGAGATTCAAGGATATATCGTTGAGGCATGTGAGCTACCTGCTGAAGAATGGACAATGTGTACTCCACCATCAGGAATCATGCAAACACACTTTGAAATTAGAAAACTGCAAGAAAAACACGAGTATAAATTCAGAGTCTATGCTATAAACAAGGCAGGTGTTGGTGAACATGCAGATATCTCAGGAACAATTGTTGTAGAGGAAAAGATTGAAGCACCCGATCTTGATCTTGATCCTGACTTAAGGAAAATGATCACTGTTAGAGCTGGAGGATCATTAAGATTATTCATTCCAATTCGAGGACGACCTGTTCCTGAAATCAAGTGGGAAAAAGCTGATGGTGAGATCAAGGATACAGCTCAAATTGATACAACTAGTAGTTACACATCCCTTGTGATTGAAAGCGTTGACAGATTTGACAGTGGAAAGTATACAGTGACTGCAGAAAATGCTAGTGGAGTAAAGTCTGCCTTTATCAGTGTCAAAGTACTTGACACACCAAGTGAACCCATCAACTTCAAAGTGAAAGAGATCACAAAAAGTTCTGTAACACTTACATGGGAACCTCCTTTATTGGATGGTGGAGCTAAAATTAAAAATTATATTGTTGAGAAACGTGAAAGCACAAGAAAGGCCTATTCAACTGTCGTCACAAACTGCCATAAAATGTCATGGAAAATTGAACCACTTCAAGAAGGCTGCAATTATTTCTTTAGAGTTATTGCTGAAAATGAACATGGAATTGGACTTCCTGCAGAAACACCTGAGCCTCTGAAAGTTTCTGAAGTCCCCCAGCCTCCTGGTAAAATCACAGTTGTTGATGTAACACGCAATAGTGTTTCTCTTTCCTGGGAAAAACCTGAGCATGATGGAGGCAGCAGGATTCTTTACTATGTTGTGGAGATGCAAGCCAAGGATACTGAGAAATGGTCTGTATGTGCTCAAGTCAAAACCCTGGACACAGTAGTGAGCAATTTAGCCCAGGGAGAAGAATATGTGTTTAGAGTTATTGCGGTCAATGACAAAGGAATGAGTGACCCTAGGCTACTTGCTGTTCCAGTGCAAGCAAAAGACCTTGTTATTGCTCCAGATGTCAGGTCCCCATCCAGCAATTACAGTGTACAGGTTGGTTATGATCTCAAAATTGAAATCCCTATTGCTGGACGTCCTAAACCAAATATTATTTGGACAAAGGATGGCTCACCTCTTAAACAGACTACAAGAGTAAATGTCATTGATACCCGACACCACACAAACCTGAGTATAAAAGAAGCAACAAGAGATGATGATGGTATATACACTATTGCAGTATCCAATGTTCTTGGACAAAAGGAAACTACTTTTGAAATCATTACGCTTGACAAACCTGGCCCACCAACTGGACCCATCAAACTTGAAGACATAAGTGCTGAAAGTATCACCGTTTCTTGGGAGCCACCAAAGTATACTGGTGGCTGCCAGATATCAAACTACGTTGTGCAAAAGCGTGACACAACCACTACAAACTGGGTAGTTGTGTCTGCTACAGTTGCAAGAACTACTCTTAAAGTATCTAATTTGAAAACTGGAGCAGAATATCAGTTCAGAATATTTGCAGAAAACCGATATGGCAAAAGTTACGCTATAGACTCTGATCCCGTTCTTGCGCAGTACCCCTACAAAGAACCAGGTCCTCCTGGAACACCTTTTGTGTCATCAGTGACAAAGGATTACATGGTTGTGGAGTGGCACAAGCCAATTTCTGATGGTGGCAGTAGTATCATTGGGTACCATTTGGAAAGAAAAGAGAAAAACAGCATCCTTTGGACAAAGATTAACAAAACACTTATTCAGGATACTCGCTTTAAAACAAGTCCTTTGGAAGAGGGTATTGAATATGAGTTCAGAGTTTATGCTGAAAATATTGTTGGTATTGGCAGTTGTAGTAAAGTGTCTGAGGGTTGCGTTGCACGGGATCCATGTGATCCACCAGGTAACCCTGAAGCCATCTTCGTCAACAGACATTCAGTGAAACTTAAGTGGACAGAGCCAGAATATGATGGAGGCAGTATGGTAACTGGTTATATTGTAGAGAAACGAGACCTTCCAGAAGGACGGTGGATGAAAGCCAGTTTTACAAACATTATTGAAACAGAGTTTACTGTTACTGGTTTAACTGAAGACTGCAAATATGACTTTAGAGTTATTGCAAAGAATGCAGCTGGAACCATTAGCAAACCATCAAAGAATACAGGATCCATCACTGCAAAGGATGAAGTTGAACCTCCAACATTTGAAACAGACCCACAATTCAACCAGGTTATTGTTGTAAATGCAGGAGATACATTTAAACTCCATGCAGATGTACATGGAAAGCCAATCCCAACAGCGCAATGGTTCAAGGGTGATCAAGAAATGGAAAATACAGCAAGAGTTGAGATCAAGAATACTGACCTTAAAGCAATGATTATTGTTAAGGATGCAATAAGAATTGATGGTGGCCAGTATGCCTTGCACTTAATTAATGTTGCTGGCACTAAGACAGTTCCATTCCATGTCAAAGTGCTGGACAGACCTGGACCATCTGAAGGGCCACTTAGTGTTACTGGAGTAACTTCCGAAAAATGCACTCTCTCATGGCTCCCTCCTTGTCATGATGGAGGTAGTAGTATTTCTCATTATGTTATTGAGAAGAGAGAAACAAGTCGTCTTGCTTGGACCGTAGTTGCTAGTGATTGCGGAGCTACCATGTTTAAAGTAACTAAACTTTTAAAAGGAAATGAATATATTTTCCGTGTAATGGCAGTCAACAAGTATGGTGTTGGTGAACCACTGGAGTCAGCACCAGTGATAATGAAAAATCCATTTGTCGCACCTGGACCACCAAAAGAACTTGAAGTAACTAATATCACAAGGGATTCAATGACTGTGTGCTGGACCAGACCAGCAAGTGATGGGGGAAATGAAATTGCTGGGTACATTATAGAGAAAAGAGACAGAACTGGAGTCAGATGGACAAAATGCAACAAGCGCAGAGTTACAGATCTACGTTTCAGAGTAACAGGCCTGGCAGAAGATCATGAATATGAATTTAGATTATCTGCTGAAAATGCAGCAGGAGTAGGACAACCAAGTACACCAACTGCATACTATAAAGCCTGTGATCCAACGTTTAAACCTGGCCCACCAACTAATGTACAACTGGTTGACACCACTAGAAATTCAGTTTCAATAGCATGGCACAAACCAATTTATGATGGGGGATGTGAGATTCAGGGATACGTTGTGGAGGTCTGTAAAGCTGAAGAGGAGGAATGGATTACATGCACACCACCAACTGGCCTGCTTGTCAATACATTTGAAATAACCAAACTTATAGAACATCAGGAATATAAAATTCAGATATGTGCCATCAACAAGTTAGGAGTTGGTGAACCAGCAGCTATTCCTGGCACTGTAAAGCCTGAAGATAAAATGGAGGCACCAGAAATTGAACTTGACTCTGAACTACGAAAAGGTATTGTTGTGCGCGCTGGAGGTTCCTTGAGAATCAATATACCTTTCAAAGGTAGACCAGTCCCCGAAGTTAGCTGGTCTAAAGATGAAGGAGAGATATCCGAAAAGGCTCAAATTGAAAAGGGTTCTGACTTTACTCAGTTATCAATTGACGTATGTGACAGAAATGATGCTGGAAAGTATATACTGAATTTGGAAAACAACAGTGGATCAAAGTCTGCATTTGTGGCTGTTAAAGTACTGGATACGCCAGGAGCACCTGTGAATGTTTCATTGAAAGATATTACAAGGAACTGTGTAACTCTTGTATGGGAACCACCGCTCATTGATGGAGGTGCAAAGATTAAGAATTATGTCATTGATAAGCGTGAATCAAACAGAATTGGGTACTCCAATGTTACTACTAAGTGCACTAAGACAAGCTTCAGGGTAGGAGATCTCACAGAAGGAGCAATTTATTACTTTAGAGTTATGGCTGAGAATGAATTTGGTGTTGGCCTGCCTGCTGAAACCCAGGATGCAGTGAAAACAGCAGAGACCCCATTGCCAGTAGGAAAAGTCACATTAACAGATGTGACTAAAACTAGTGTATCTTTAGCATGGGAGAAACCAGACTATGATGGTGGCAGCAGAATTATAGGCTACTTTATTGAAATGCAGCCAAAAGGAACAGAGGAATGGGTCGTTGCAACCGTAACAAAGGCATGTGAAGGCACTGTTACAGGGTTAAGTTCTGGTCAGGAATATTTCTTCCGTATCATGGCCTACAATGATAAAGGAAAGAGTGACCCAAAGCCATTAGCTTCTCCTGTTATTGCTAAAGACTTAACTATTGAACCCAGTTTTAAACTACCATTCAACACATATAGTGTTCAGTTTGGCAATGATCTTAAAATAGATATTCCAGTGATAGGACGCCCAACACCAAAGATCATATGGAAAAAAGAGGGACATTCACTCAAGGAGACAACTAGGGTAAATATTTTAAGTACAGTGAACTCAACAGTTCTTCATATTAAAGAAGCTAATAGAGATGACTCTGGGAAGTACACAGTGACTGCTACAAACAGTGCTGGTGCAACGACTGAAGACCTTGGCATTATAGTTCTTGACAAGCCTGATCCCCCTACTGGACCTGTGAAAATTGATGAAGTAAGTGCTAATTTTGTAACCATTTCATGGGAACCACCGGTTTACACGGGAGGCTGTCAAATAAACAATTACATTGTTGAAAAACGAGACACAACTACAACAAATTGGCAGATTGTGTCAGCAACTGTTGCAAGGACAACTATTAAAATTTGTAAGCTCAAAACAGGTTCAGAATATCAGTTCAGAGTTTTTGCTGAAAATAGATATGGAAAGAGCACTTCATTGGATTCACCACCAGTTCTTGTAAAGTACCCTTTCAAGGAACCTGGTCCACCTGGTACCCCATTTGTTTCCTCAGCAACAAAAGATCACATGGTTATTGAATGGAAAGCTCCAATGAACAATGGAGGCAGTGCAATTATTGGTTACCATATTGAACGTAAAGAAAGAAACAGCATTTTGTGGAAAAAGTTAAACAAGCTTCTTATTGCAGACACTCGATTTAAGACAAATGATCTTGAAGAAGGCATTGAGTATGAATACAGAGTATATGCTGAAAACATTGTTGGCACTAGTGTTCCAAGCAAGGTCTCAGAACCTGCTGTTGCCCGTGACCCCTGTGATTCACCTGGTACTCCTGAAGCCATAGTTATCACTAGAAACCATGTAACACTTCAGTGGACAATCCCACAATATGATGGTGGTAGTAAAATCACAGGTTATATTGTGGAGAAGAAAACATTACCTGAAGGTCGCTGGATGAAGGCCAGCTTCACAAACATTATTGACACTGAATTCACAATCACAGGATTAACAGAGGAAGAAAGATATGAGTTTAGAGTAATTGCAAGAAATGCTTCAGGAATTTTAAGTGAACCTTCTGCAAGCACTGGACCAATTACTGCTAAAGATGAAATTGAAACTCCAACAGCTTCAATGGATTCAAAGTTTAAGGATGTTATTGTTGTTAGTGCTGGGGAAACATTTACCATTGATGCTGACATCTTTGGAAAACCTGTTCCAGATATTACATGGTTAAAGGATGGAATAGAAATTGATAAGACAACTGCAAGAATGGAAGTTAAATCCACCATCCAGCGTACAGTACTTACAGTAAAGGACTGCATTAGAGTTGATGGAGGACATTATGTCCTTAATCTTAGCAATGTGGGTGGAACAAAATCAATACCAGTAAATGTGAAGGTTCTTGATAGACCTGGTCCTCCAGATGGCCCACTAAAAGTCACTGGTGTAACAGCTGAGAAATGCTATTTATCTTGGGGTCATCCCTCACATGATGGTGGTGCTAGTATTTCTCATTATATTATCGAGAAGAGAGAAACTAGTAGGCTGTCTTGGACTGTAGTTGAACCTAAAATCCAAGCTGTTAGTTATAAAGTGACCAAACTTCTGCCAGGAAATGAGTATATTTTCAGAATTATGGCAGTTAACAAATATGGAGTGGGAGAGCCCCTTGAATCTGAGCCAGTAGTGGCACGCAATCCATTCAAGCCACCAAGTGCACCCTCCGTACCTGAAGCAAGTGCTATAGCAAGAGATTCTATGGTTCTCACATGGGAGCGGCCAGAAGATAATGGAGGTTCAGAAATTGATAGCTATATTCTTGAAAAACGTGACAAAGAAGGCATCCGATGGACAAAATGCAATAAAAAGAGACTGACTGACTTACGATTTAGAGTCACCGGACTTACAGAAGGCCACTACTATGAATTCCGTGTTTCAGCTGAAAATGCTGCTGGCGTTGGACAGCCCAGTAAGGCATCAGAACTCTACAAAGCTTGTGATGCAACATATCCACCTGGTCCTCCAAACAATCCTAAATTTACTGACCACTCAAGCACCACAGTGACCCTTGCCTGGAGTAAACCAATCTATGATGGAGGTGCATCCATAAAGGGATATATTGTTGAGATGAAAGAAGTTTCTGAGGATGAATGGACCACATGCACACCACCAACTGGTATACAAACAACACACTATACTGCAAAACACCTGAAGGAAAATGCAGAATACAACTTCAGGGTCTGTGCTGTTAATGTTGAAGGAGTTGGAGAACATGCTGATGTCCCAGGCTCTGTTACTGCAGCCGAAAAACTTGAAGCTCCAGAGATTGAATTAGATGCTGACCTCAGGAAATTAGTCACAGTACGAGCAAGTGGAACACTTCGTTTGTTTGTTACTATCAAGGGAAGACCTGAACCTGAAGTTAAGTGGGAAAAAGCTGATAGTCCATTAGCTGAACGGGCACAAATTGAAGTAACCAGTTCCTATACTATGCTTGTAATTGAGAATGTCAACAGATATGATGGTGGAAAATATGTTTTAACTCTGGAAAATAACAGTGGCAAAAAATCAGCATTTGTAAATGTTAGAGTATTAGACTCCCCAAGTCAGCCTCTTAACTTTGACATTAAAGATGTCAAGAGAAACTCGGTAACTCTCACTTGGGAGCCTCCTCTCATTGATGGTGGAGCCAAGATAACAAATTATATTGTAGAGAAACGCGAATCTTCAAGAATGGCATACACTACTGTTACAAATAACTGCATCAGAAATTCATTTAGAGTCGATGACTTGCGAGAGGGAGGACTTTACTATTTCCGTGTACTAGCTGTAAATGAACATGGAGTTGGTTTGCCAGCAGAAACTATAGATGCTGTTAAAGTGTCTGAAGCTCCTTTGTCACCAGGTAAAGTCACACTTGTGGACGTCACTCGAAAAAGTGTTACTCTTTCATGGGAGAAACCAGATCATGATGGTGGCAGCAAAATAACTTGTTACACTGTAGAGATGCAAACCAAAGGCAGTGATAAATGGACTGTGTGTGCCACAGTTAAGGCCCTGGAAGCAACTATTGATGGCCTAACTTCAGGTGAAGAATATGTGTTTAGAATTATTGCTGTAAATGATAAGGGAAAGAGTGATCCAAAGCAACTTGGAGTACCTGTGATTGCAAAGGACATTCAGATCGAACCTATTATCAATCTCTTGTTCAACACTTATAGTGTGAAAGCTGGAGATGATCTCAAAATAGATGTTCCATTTAGAGGCAGACCTGTACCAGACATCTCATGGAAGAAAGACGGCCACCTATTAAAGCAAACAACTAGGGTAAATGTTCAATCATCTAAGACCTCAAGTAAAATTGTTATTAAAGATGCTGCCAGAGAGGATTCTGGAATGTATGAAATCACACTGAGTAACGCAATTGGCACCAAATCTGCTGAAATTAGTGTTGTTGTCCTTGACAAACCTGGACCACCAGGGTCAATTAAAATTGATGAAGTTAGTGCTGATAATGTATCACTGTCTTGGGACCCACCAGAATATGATGGCGGTTGCCAAATAAACAATTATGTTGTAGAGAAGAGAGATACTACCACCACTGTATGGCAAATTGTGTCAGCAACAGTTGCCAGAACTTCTATTAAAGTTTCCCACTTGACCCAGGGTTCTGAGTATCAGTTCCGTGTTTGTGCAGAGAACCGATATGGAAAAAGTCATTCAGTTGACTCATCATCAGTTATTGCTCAGTATCCCTTTATGCCACCTGGCCCACCTTCTGGTGTTCGAGCTACTGAGGCTACTAAGACCCACATGGTTGTTGTATGGAATAGACCAGGCAGTGATGGTGGTAGTGCAATCCTTGGATACCATTTAGAATGTAAAGAACCCAGCAGCATTCTCTGGACGAAAATAAACCGAGGCCTTATTACTGATACACAATTCAAAGTGACCAACATTGAAGAGGGCTTATTGTATGAATTCCGCATCTATGCTGAAAACATTGCTGGAATTGGAAAGTGCAGCAAAGCCTCTGAACCTGTGGCTGCAAGAGATCCATGTGATCCTCCAGGTCAACCTATGGTGACAAATATCACTAGAACATCTGTTTCACTGTCTTGGACAAAACCTGAGTATGATGGTGGAGCTATGGTCACTGGTTACATCATTGAACGCAAAGAACTTCCAGATGGACGGTGGCTGAAGTGCAATTTCACCAATGTCCAGGAAACATTCTTTGATATTACAGGTCTAACGGAGGATCAGCGATATGATTTCCATGTCATTGCTAGGAATGCAACTGGATTGTTCAGTGAGCCATCTAAAAGCACAGGCCCTGTCACTGTAAAGGATGATGTTGAGGCACCGACGATCATGATGGATGACAAATTTAGGCAATTAGTAATTGTGAAAGCTGGAGAAGTCCTACAGATCAATGCAGATATAGCTGGTCGTCCTCACCCAGTCATTTCATGGACAAAGGATGGTAAAGAAATTGATGCTAAAGCTAGAGTTGAGATCTCATCTACAAACTTCAACACTAACATAACTGTCAAAGACTGTATCAGAAGAGATTCTGGACAGTATGTCTTAACTTTACAGAATGTTGCCGGTACAAGATCATTAGCAGTAAACTGCAAGGTGCTTGACCGACCAGGACCATCATCTGGGCCTCTTGAAGTTACTGGCCTTACAGCTGAAAAATGTACACTGAGTTGGGGACCACCTCAAGAAAATGGTGGTGCAGAAATTTCTCACTATATTGTTGAAAAGCGTGAAACAAGTCGCCTTTCCTGGACATTAGTACATGGAGAGATGAAAGCTACAACATGCAAAGTTACTAAGCTTCTCAAAGGCAATGAGTACATATTCAGAGTTCTGGGTGTAAATAAATTTGGAGTTGGTGAACCCCTTGAAAGTGATCCTGCTAGAGCTATAGATCCATTCACCGTTGCCTCACCACCTACAAGTGTTGAAGTCACTAGTGTAACAGCTGAGGCAATGACAATCTGCTGGGAAAGACCTGCTTCTGATGGAGGTAACGAAATTTGTGGTTATGTAATTGAAAAGCGTGAGAAGACAGGTTTGCGTTGGGTTCGTGTAAATAAAAGGCCGGTGTATGACCTAAGAGTTAAGGCTTCTAAGCTGCGGGAAGGATGTGAATATGAGTACCGTGTTTATGCAGAAAATGCTGCTGGTTTAAGTCTTCCAAGTCACCCATGCCCACTAACTAAAGCAGAAGACCCACAGTTTTTACCATCTCCACCCGCTAAACCAAAAATAATTGATTCAACAAAGAGCTCAATCACTCTTACATGGAACAAGCCACTATTTGATGGTGGAGCACCAATAACTGGATACAGTGTGGAATACAGGAAAACTGAAGATGAGGACTGGGTTGTGGCTGTCCAAAATACAAGAAACACTGAATATACTGTTGTTGGCCTTACGTCTGGAGCAGAGTATGTGTTTGCTGTGAAATCAATCAACAAGATTGGTCTTAGTGACCCAAGCCCAGCCTGTGATCCTCAAGTAGCAAAGGACAGAGAAGAGGAACCAGTTTTTGACATTAGTAATGAGATGCGAAAGACACTAATTGTCAAGGATGGTAGCTCATTTACCTTGACTGTTCCATTCAAAGGGAAACCAGTACCTAATGTGATGTGGAAAAAAGCCGATGTAGATCTCAGAGCAAGAGCCTCTATCGATACAAGTGATACCTGCACATCAATAACAGTAGAGCAAGCAACAAGAAATGACTCTGGGAAGTACATTGTGACACTACAAAATGTTGCTGGGACATGTACTTTGACACTAGTTGTCAAGGTCCTTGATTCTCCAGGACCACTTTCTCAAATTGAAATCAAAGATGTAACAAAGAACTCTGCAACACTGACATGGGATGCACCAGAAAATGAAGGTGGTGCACCTGTGAAAAATTACCACGTTGAATTAAGAGAAGCAAGTAAAATGGGATGGACAAAAATCACTGAAAAATGCCACCGCTTAACCTATAAAATTACAGATTTGCAGGAGGGAGGGGTTTACTACTTCAGAGTCACGGGTGAAAATGAATTTGGAGTTGGTGTGCCATATGAAACCAAAGATGGAACAAAGATTACAGGTAAGCCTCATAATATTAAAAAGCATTGAAATGTAACTTATTATTTTATACTTTTTCATGAAAATATATAACATTTCACCCTTTTATTTCAGAAAAACCAAGTCCACCACCAAAACTTGGAGTTACTGATGTTACAAAGGATAGTGTTTCAATAGCATGGTGTAAACCAGAGCATGATGGAGGAAGCAGAATCACCAGTTATCTGATTGAGGCTCTTGAAAAGGGCCAAGAGAAGTGGGTAAAGTGTGGCGTGGTCAAATCTACCCACTATACTGTCTCTGGTCTGAGGGAAAATGCTGAATATTACTTCAGAGTCCGTGCTGAGAACCATGCTGGTCTCAGTGAAGCCAAAGAAATGATCTTACCCGTAGTTGTAAGAGATCAGCTTGGTGAGTTACTGTCAAATACTTTGGACAATGATTCCTTGTAAGTTTGACATTGAGATAGGTATTGACCATTTTATTTTTGTTGTCTCTTTTGTAGAATCTCCAGAAATCAACATGAAGAATTTCCCTAACAATACTGTATATGTTAGAGCAAAATCGAACCTGAAATTTGAAATCCCTCTTACTGGTAAACCTCTGCCAAAGGTTTCTATATCAAAAGATAACGTTGTTCTGAAATCAACAATGAGATTTAATTCTGACATAACTCCTGAAGGCCTCATTATTTGCCTTCGAGAGAGTATTGCTCATGATGCTGGAAGGTATGACATTACTGCCTCCAACACAAGTGGAACTACTAAGTCTTTTGTTAATATTGTGGTATTGGACAGACCAAGTCCTCCCATTGGTCCAGTGGATATTAGTGATGTTACTGAAGACAGTTTAAGTTTGAAATGGCTTCCTCCTCAATATGATGGTG
Source organism: Petrocephalus schoutedeni (assembly GCA_026780765.1). Lineage (NCBI taxonomy): Eukaryota > Metazoa > Chordata > Actinopteri > Osteoglossiformes > Mormyridae > Petrocephalus > Petrocephalus schoutedeni. The sequence goes on along the minus strand of JAODKL010000036.1, from coordinate 7,890,577 downwards.
GGAGCCCAGTGACTAACTATGTTGTATACAAACGTGAGACAACGACTGCCAACTGGACGGAAGTATCATCGGCAGTTGCACGAGGTAGTATAAAGATCATGAAGCTGACAACAGGTGAAGAGTATCAGTTCAGAATCAAGGCAGAAAATCGCTTTGGCATTAGTGATCACCTGGACTCCCCAGCTGTTAGAGTGGACCTGCCATACAGTAAGTTATCTGTATGTCTCAATGTTAAATTTATTCTTCTGTGCTTTTGCAATTTTATAGAGAGTATTATTTTTTTTCTTCAATTTTAGCAATCCCTGGATCCCCATCAATACCATGGGTGACTTCAGTAACAAGAGAGAGCATTACTGTCAATTGGAAAGAACCTGCCTCAGATGGGGGAAGCCATGTATTTGGATATCACTTACAGATGAAAGACAAAAACAGCATCTTGTGGCAGAAAGTTAATACAACTGTCATCCGTGCTACACATTTCAAAGTCACAAATATCAGCCCTGGCCTGATCTATGAGTTTAAGGTTGCAGCAGAAAATGCAGCTGGTATTGGAGACTCCAGCAAAACATCAGATGCAGTACTTGCAATTGATGCTTGTGGTAAATATTTTTGTTAATAGTTTAATAGTATTTAGGAATTTTATTGTTTTGATTTCTAATTAAATATTTTTGTTTTGCAGAACCTCCTGTCAATGTGCGTATTTCTGACATTACAAAGAATTCCATTACACTTGTCTGGGAAAAGCCTTCCTATGATGGTGGTAGTAAAATCACTGGATACGTTATTGAAAGCAAAGAATCTCCGAAAGGAAGATGGTCAAAGGCAAATCTCATGAATGTTGCAGACACAAAATTCACTGTGTCTGGTTTGACCCAGGACCAGTCCTATGAATTCAGAGTCTTTGCAAAGAATGCAGTTGGTTCTATTAGTAATCCTTCTCTTATTGCTGGACCGGTCACATGTGTTGATACATATGGTAAGTGTTATTTATCTTTAGATAAATAATTTTGGGTTTTGTATTCCTGTTTCTTAAAAAAGTTGTATTTTTTTGTATTTCAGGTGCCCCTCAGATTGACATACCTCCAGAGTATTTGGATGTTGTGAAATACAAGGCAGGGGCTGACGTTCATCTTAATCTTGGAATTATTGCAAAGCCTCGACCAACGATTGAGTGGTATAAAGATGGAAAGGAACTGAAGGCTAGTGCTCAGCTCTCAATTGTGAGCAGCGTGGATGACTCCAGCGTTCTTATCAAGGATGCAAGTCGTGTAAATAGTGGAACTTATGAAATGAAAATCAAGAACTCTTTGGGATCCACATCCGCAACCATTAGGCTACAGATTTTAGGTGTGCATTTTATATTTCAGTTTAAATTATTGTCTTTTACTGTTACCCTATGCTGGATAAGCAGTTTATGAAAAATGCATTGCATAATATAACGATTGGGAATATGCATTTTTCTCACAATACTGTGTATTTACAGACAAACCAGGACCTCCACCTGGAACTATACAATTCAAGACCATTACAGCCGAGAAAATTACGATAATGTGGGATCCTCCGACAGATGAGGGTGGAGCAATGGTTACCCACTACATTGTAGAAAAACGAGAAACAAGCAGGATCCTGTGGTCTATAGTATCTGAAAAACTGGAAGAATGTATCATATCTGTTCAAAACCTGATTAAAGGAAATGAATACATCTTCCGTATCAGAGGTGTTAACAAATATGGAGTTGGAGATCCACTGGAATCTGAGCCGGCTATTGCAAGAAATTCATTTGGTAAGAAAAGCAACATTACAGCTATTTTTAAACATGTCTTAGAAACACTTGAAATAACTTATTTACATTTTTTTGTTCCAGTTCCTCCTGGAAAGCCCACTATGCCTACAGTCTCAATGATTACAAGATCAACAATGACAGTGATTTGGGAGAGACCACATGATGATGGTGGTAGTGATATTGATGGTTATTTCCTGGAAAAGCGTGAGAAGAAGAGTCTAAGTTGGTTTAAGGTCATCAAAAATCCCATTCGTGACACAAGACAGAAAGTTACAAACCTAACAGAAGGGAATGAATATCATTATCGTGTCTGTGCAATCAATAAGGCGGGAGCAGGCCCATTTTCAAATGTGTCTGATTTTTATAAGGCATCTGATCCTGTTGGTAAATATTGTCATTTTTAATTGACTTAATCATCCTTATTGCTTCTTCAAATTGTCTCATCTTCTGATTTCACTAATCGTTTTCTCATTGCAGACCCACCAAGTGAACCCACTAAACTTAAAGTGGTTGACTCAACCAAAACATCTATCACCCTTGGATGGGTGAAGCCTGTGTATGATGGTGGCAGTGAGATTACAAGCTACGTTATTGAGCAGAGAATGGCTGATGAGCAAGACTGGATTGTTATTAGCTCTAGGGGTGAAGTGAGAACCACAGAGTATGTTGTGCCTCACCTTAAACCTGGAATCAACTACTTTTTCCGTGTTTCTGCTGTTAACTGTGTCGGATCTGGAAAGCCAATTGAGATGGCTCAGCCTGTTCAAGCTAAGGATATTCTTGGTTTGTATTCCTTTGAACTATTTATTTTTTGGTTCCTTTGTTTGTTTCATTGTTATAATCATTAGTAGTAGTAGTAAGTAGCAATGGTTGGATTATAGTATTATTTAACATTATTATTTAAATTTTTACAGAGGAAGCTGACTTTGAAATTGATGCTTCGATGACCACTCAATATATGGTCAAGGCAGGAAGGGACCTTGAAGTTGTTCTTCCACTGAAAGGAAGACCTGTGCCAAATGTCACCTGGAGAAAGGCAGAGAGAAACATTAGCAGTGATCCAAAGTACAATATTCACAATACAGAATCATCAACTGTTCTTATAATTCCAAAAGTGTCTCGTGATGACTCCGGCAAATATCATCTTGAGATTGAAAATGGTGTGGGGGAACCCAAAACAATAACAGTATCTGTTAAAGTACTTGACACTCCATCTTCCTGCCAGAAACTTGTGGTGAAGAATGTATCTCGTGGGAAAGCAACTTTAAGCTGGGAGCCACCTCTGATTGATGGTGGTTCTGCAATCACCAATTATATAGTTGAAAAGAAGGATTCTACAAAGAAATCTTATTCTAGTGTGACAACTGAATGTTCAAACACAACATATAAAATAGAAGGCCTCTCTGAGGAAACCTGCTATTTCTTCCAAGTTTCAGCTGAGAATGAATATGGAGTTGGTGATCCTTGTGAAACAGTAGATCCTGTGAGGGCTACAGAGACACCTGGTCCAGTCAAAGACCTTGTCATAAAGGACACCACAAAAACTTCAGTAATACTACAGTGGACAAAACCTGATCATGATGGTGGCAGCCATATCTCAGATTATGTCATTGTGAAGAAAGCAAGAGATGAAAAGGAGTGGTCAGAAGCTGGCATTTCTAAACGCTGTCAGTATGAGATCACAAACCTGAAAGAGCTTACAGTCATGGATTTCCGAGTCTACTCCAAGAATGAGAAAGGCCAAAGTGACTTTTCACAAGTTGGACCTGTCACAGTGCAAGACATAATTATACCACCAGAAGCGGACCTTACTGACTACCCTGGAAATGAAATTAGTGTGCGCCTCGGACAAACTCTTAATATTGAACTGCCATACAAGGGTAAACCAAAACCAGTTACACAGTGGTTGAAAGATGATGTTCCACTGAAGGAGAGTGAGCAAGTTCGTTTGAGGTTAACAGAAAACAAAGCTGCCCTCACTATTAGAAATTTAAGAAAGGATAATGCAGGGAAGTATACACTTACCCTTGATAACAGAATCAGCAAAAATTCATTCAATATTCAAGTTATTACTCTTGGACCACCTTCTTCCCCTATTGGCCCCATCAAATTTGATGAGATTAAAGCACAGAGCATTATTATTTCCTGGAATGAACCAACTGATGATGGTGGTGGAGAAATAACATGCTACAGTGTGGAGAAACGGGAAACTTCTCAGGCTGCTTGGAAGATTGTTTGCTCAAGTGTAGTTAGGACAACATTTAAGATACCTAAGTTGATTAAAGGAACAGAATACCAATTCAGAGTACGTGCAGAAAACAAATATGGAGTGAGTGAGGCCCTGACTTCAGAAGCTGTGGTTGCTCAACACCAGTACAAACCACCAGGACCACCAGGACGACCAGTTGTTTACAATGTCACTAGTGATGGCATGACTATTCAATGGGAAGCACCTGGTTACGATGGTGGTTCACCAATTACTGGATACCATGTGGAGAAGAAGGATAGGAACAGCCTTCTCTGGACCAAAGTTAATTCTACAGCGATATCTGGCAGAGAGTATAGAATTATTGGGCTAATTGAAGGTTTAGAATATCAGTATAAAGTGTTTGCACAAAATAATGCTGGCATGAGTGCAGCTAGTGAATCTAGCAAGCACACCCTGGCAATATCTCCAGTTGGTAAGTATAAATTTAGTATTTTAGTCAGTATTTTACATATTTTTATTGGTTAATGTTTAGTTGAATAGTTACTAGAATTACTAATAGTATCTTTCCAATTTAGATCCACCTGGTACACCTAATTGCATTGATGTGACAAGAGAATCTGTGACACTGAAATGGGATATACCCAAGCGTGATGGAGGCAGCAAAATTGTGGCATATACTGTTGAGCGGCGCCAAGGACGGGCGCGTTGGTTAAGATGCAACTTTGTTGATATCAGTGAATGCCAGTTCACAGTAACAGGACTTTCTGCAGGTGATCGGTATGAATTCAGAGTGTTTGCAAGAAATGCAATTGGCACAGTGAGCCCCCCCTCCCAGTCATCTGGTTATATTATGACCAGAGATGAAAGTGGTAAGCATACTGTTTTAAAGTTTTCATTGTTTTTACATACCCTTATGAATAGAATGCATCTCAATTTAATTATTAACATATTTTTCTTATTTTTTCGCCTTAGTTTCTCCAGACATTGAGTTTGGTGCAGAGAAATGTATAACGGTGAAAGCAGGTGAAAAAATTACAATCAATGCAAATATCACTGGAAGTCCTCTACCTCAAATCACATGGTATAAGGATGGAAAAGAAATTGACAAAAAGATGATGATTGAAGTCACAACAACTATTGGATCAAGCTCCATCTTCATCAGAGATTCGGACCGCAACCACCGTGGTGTATACACTGTGGAGGCCAAAAATAGTGCCGGAATTAAGAAAGAGGATATTCTTGTCCGAGTTCAAGGTTTATATTTCTTTCAGATTGTTTTGCATTATTTTTGGTTAACTTTGTAAATGTGAGAATGGAGTGAATATTTATTTTGTGCATATATTTATATATATATATATATATTATTTCTTTGTCTAATTTAGATACACCTGGACCACCTGTTGGACCAATCAGGTTCACAAATATCTCAGCAGAGAAAGCAACAATCTGGTGGAGCCCACCTGAAAACGATGGCTGTGCCGCCATTACTCATTATAGGATTGAAAAGCGTGAGACGTCTCGGATTTCCTGGGCCCTTGTAACAGATCAGTGTGAAGCCTGCTCTTTCAATGCCACCAAGCTAATCAAGGGCAATGAGTATGAATTCCGAGTTTCTGCAATCAATAAGTTTGGAGTTGGTAAACCACTGGACTCTGATCCCATAATAGCAGAGATGCAATTTAGTAAGTTTGAATTTAAATGTGTTTAAAAAAAATTTACCTACATATCATCATGAATTTGTTGTCTGAAACGTGTTTTTTTTTTCACAGCTGTACCAGATGCTCCTGGCACACCTGATGCAACCCATATCACAGGAAATAGTATTACTCTTTCATGGACCAGGCCAAGATCAGATGGAGGAAATGAAATCAAACAATACATTTTGGAAAGACGGGAAAAGAAGAGCATGCGCTGGGTGAGGGTGTCATCAAAGAGACCCATCACTGAACTTAGACAAAGAGTAACAAATCTTACTGAGGGTAATGAATATGAATTCCATGTAATGGCAGAAAATAGTGCTGGAATAGGACCACCAAGCACTACCTCCAGACTTTTCAAATGCAGAGAACCAACAAGTCCACCTAGTGCTCCAACTGTTGTGAAGGTTACAGATTCAACGAAGTCATCTGTCAGTTTGGAATGGACAAAGCCTGTGTTTGATGGGGGTTTGGAGATCATTGGGTACATCATTGAGATGTGTAAGGCAAGTCTAGAAGAATGGCACAGAGTTAATACCTCAACTTGCATTAATACTTATTATACTGTTACTGATTTGGAAGCTGGTGAGGAATATAAATTCCGAGTCTGTGCAGTTAATGGAGCTGGAAAAGGAGAAACCTCTGAAATTCCTAATGCAGTTCAAACTGTAGACAGACTTACATCACCAGAAATTGACATTGATGCCAGCTTCAAACAGACCCATATTGTGAAGAATGGAGGAACTGTCACTCTTCATATAGCCTTTAAAGGAAAACCTCCTCCCCTTGCAACATGGACAAAAGTAGATGAAGATATTGGGGTGATGGTTGATATTCATACCACAGAAACATCGAGTACTTTGACTATTGAGAACTGTACCAGATATGATGCTGGAAAGTACACATTATCACTTGAAAATAATAGTGGCCGCAAATCTATTACTTTTACAGTGAAGGTGCTAGATACACCTGGACCACCAGGACCTCTCACATTCAAGGATGTCACAAGAGGAGCTTTGACATTGATGTGGGATGCCCCACTCAATGATGGTGGAGCTCGTATTCAGCATTATGTTGTTGATAAACGTGAAGCTAGTCGTCTTAGTTGGCAGGAAGTTAGTACTAAATGCTCTCGTCAGATATTGAGAGTTTCCAATCTTGCAATAGGTGTACCATACCTTTTTAGAGTCATGGCAGAAAATCAGTTTGGGCTGGGTGAAGCTTATGAAATGTCAGAGCCCATCATAGCCACTGAAGAACCTGCTCCACCTAAACGACTGGATATTATTGATACAACTAATTCTACCGCTACCTTGGCCTGGCTAAAACCAGAACATGATGGTGGGAGTCGAATCACAGGCTATAACATTGAGACAAAAGCTAAGGGCTCTGATCATTGGGTTTTTGGAGGTCAGACTAAATCTCTACACATTGTTATCGAGGGTCTAGTTGAGAACACAGAATATGACTTCCGCGTAAGAGCAAAGAATGATGCAGGCCTCAGTGATCCAAGAGATGCTTTTGCCTCTGTAATAATTAAAGAGCCTCGCATTGAGCCAACTGCAGATCTTAGTGGTATCACCAATCAGCTTATCACATGCAAAACTGGAAGTGCATTCATCATAGATGTTCCCATTAGTGGAAGACCAGCTCCTAAGGTAACTTGGAAACTTGAAGAGATGAAACTAAAAGAAACTGACAGGATCTTAATTAAGACCACAAAGGAGCGAACTGCTTTGACAGTCAAGGACTGCATGAGAGGCGATAGTGGAAAATATTACCTGATTCTAGAAAATATTACAGGATCCAAAACCTTCACTGTCACTGTCAATGTTGTTGGAAGACCAGGGCCACCAGTAGGGCCTGTGGAAGTTTCATCAATATCCTCAGAGTCATGTGTGTTGACATGGGTTGAACCTGAAGATGATGGTGGAACAGATGTCACAAACTACATTGTGGAGAAGCGTGAGTCTAGCTCCACTACATGGCAGCTTGTGAACTCCAGTGTGAAACGAACTACAATTAAAGTTACTCATCTTACCAAATACATGGAGTACACATTCCGTGTTTGTGCTGAGAACAGATTTGGTGTGAGCAAATCAATTGAATCTCAAGCTATTGTTGCTGAGCATCCATTTGGTGAGTTTCATATTTGTTTTCAAATAATTAAGGTTTTCAATTTTGGATAAAGTTAAACGAAGTGAACATTGATTACTGTGGTGTGCTTCTAATTACAGTTCCACCTAGTCCACCATCACGACCAGATGTATTGTCAGTTACTGCAAATGCTATGACTATTTGCTGGGAAGTGCCATATCATGATGGTGGTAGCCAAGTGACTGGGTATTGGATTGAGAAAAAAGAGCGCAATACCATCCTGTGGGTGAGGGAGAACAAGATTCCATGCATTGAGCGCCACTTCAAAGTGTCTTCTCTCATTGAAGGACTTGAGTATCAGTTCAGAGTATATGCAATGAATATTGCTGGATTGAGCAAAGCTAGTGAAGCATCAAGACCAATACTAGCTGTGAATCCTGTCGGTAAGTTTGAAATTCTATTATAGTGCCGATTTTTTAAATTACTTTTACAGAAGAACGTATTTAATATTCCTGATTATTTCTTCCTTAGATCCTCCTAGCAGACCAGAAGTGACTGATGTGACAAAATCCACAGTATCACTCAAATGGAGTGAACCATTGAATGATGGTGGCAGCCGGATTGTAGGGTACATTGTTGAGCGCAAGCTTTTCAGTGACGAGGGAGAAGGTCGTTGGTTGAAATGCAATTACACAACTATCACAGAGACCTATTTTACAGTACCATCACTAGGAGAGGGAGAAGTATATGAATTCCGTGTTATAGCCAAGAATGGGGCTGGAGTGCATAGTATGCCCTCAGAATCAACAGGACCAATCACATGCAAGGATGATTACAGTAAGATTTTTCTAATTTCTGTTAATTTATTTCTAGATAGTAATGTTAATACTATTTTAGTTTTTAATTTTGCTCTCCCTTTCCATCGTTTAGCTCCCCCAAGAGCTGAGCTTGACAGCAAGCTCATTGGAGAAACTGTATCAATCAGAGCTGGTGCAGACCTTGTCCTTGATGCTGCAGTGGGTGGCAAACCTGAACCCAAAGTTTTCTGGGCTAAGGGAGATAAAGAACTGGAGCATGGTGAAAAGTACTCATTGCAGTACACCAGTACCCGTGCTATGGCAATCATCAAGTCTTGTGACAGAAATGACTCTGGAAAATACATTCTAACAGTCCAAAATGCCAGTGGAATCAAGACTACTGCTGTTCTTGTGAAAGTGCTTGGTAAATATATATAAAACTCTGGTATTTAGAGTGTTCATCTAGCAAGTCTGGTTGTAATTAATAACTACTTGATTTAATTTCTTTTTTTCAGATACTCCTGGGCCTTCTGACGATAAGATATCAATCACCAGAGTAACAGAAGAAAAGTGCACGGTTTCTTGGAAATTACCCCTGGAAGATGGTGGAGCCACAGTGACCCATTATATCGTAGAGCGACGTGAAACTAGTAGACTTAACTGGGTATTAATGGAAGCTGAATGCAAGAGCCTGTCTTGTGTTGCTACTAGACTGATTAAGAATAATGAGTACATCTTCCGTGTCAGAGGGGTAAATAAGTATGGACCTGGTGTACCACTTGAATCTGAACCCATTATTGCCAGAAATGCATACAGTAAGCAAAATGTCCATTCTCAAAAGGTTTTATTATTTATCATATTGCATGAAGATTGTTAAACATTTTATTTATTCATTCATTTTTATTTTACAGCAATTCCATCACCTCCGGGCGCACCACAAATCGTCGCTGTAGGGAAGGAACATACCATTATTGAATGGCTTAAGCCTGAGAGTGATGGTGGGAGTGAAATTAAAAATTATCTTGTGGACAAACGTGAAAAGAAGAGTGTTAGGTGGACAAGAGTTAACAAAGAGTACACCATATATGACACAAGGCTTAAGATTACTGGTCTTCTGGAAGGCAGTGATTATCAATTCCGTGTCACAGCTGTGAATGCGGCTGGTAACAGTCAACCAAGTGAAGCTTCTGACTATGCCTTCTGTAGGGAGCCAACATGTAAGACCTTTTTTATAGTCTTTACATATTAAAAATGTATTTATTTAAATGTAGTTATATACTGTACATAAGTTTATTTGTTCTTCATCTTACTGTTGACAAATTTTGTATTGTCTGCTGTTCCAGATACCCCTGCTCCTCCAAGTGTTCCTCGTGTAACAGATACCACCAAACACAGCATTAGTTTGACATGGACAAGACCAATGTATGATGGTGGTGCTGATGTAACTGGATATATTGTTGAAGTGCTTGAGGAAGGAACAGAGCAGTGGTATAGGGCTCAACAAGACCTCTTGAAGACCACAGAGTACACAGCAGCTGGCCTTACAAGCAACAAGACGTATAGATTCAGAGTGGCTGCAGTTAATGTTAATGGAACTGGGGAATACAGCGAACCATCCATAGAAACTGAGCCTCTTGAAAAAACTGGTGCGCTAAATAATAATTCCAACTAAAAATATATGAAACATTATGCAATGTAAATTTATGAAGGGGGACAGTTTTAATTGTATTGTGTTGGTTTGCTGTTTTTTTCTAGAAATACCTGACCTTGAACTTGCTGATGACTTGAAGAAGACTGTCTGTATAAGAGCTGGTGGATCACTTCGCCTGTTTGTGGCTGTGACTGGAAGACCTATACCAATAGTTACTTGGAGAAAGCCTGGTGTAGATCTTCAGAGTAGAGGATTTATTGATATAACAGACAGTTATACAACTTTCACAATTGAAAAAGTAAATCGGTATGATGCTGGCAAATACATTGTTGAAGCAGAGAATCCATGGGGCAAGAAATCTGCTACTATTCTTGTGAAGATCTATGGTAAGAATTTACATTCAAGAACTACTTGTCTGTTACAGAGTGATACTGTATTTTCTGAAAATTAATTGTGGTTCTAAAAAATTTTTGTTTCAGATACTCCTGGTCCACCAGGTTCGGTTAAGGTTAAAGATTATACAAAAGAATCTGTTGTTATTACATGGGATGTGCCAAGTATTGATGGAGGAGCACCTGTCAACAACTACATAATTGAGAAGCGTGAAGCATCCATGAAATCTTATAAAACGGTTACATCCAAATGTAATAAGACATTATTCAGAATCACCGGACTGGATGAAGGAACTCTGTACTTTTTCAGAGTCTTGCCAGAAAATATATATGGTGTTGGTGAGCCTTGTGAAGTTAGTGATGCTGTGCTGGTATGTGAGGTTCCAGTGGTTCCTCAGAGATTGGAAGTAATGGATGTAACAAAGTCTACCGTTACACTGGCATGGGAGAAACCACTTCATGATGGTGGCAGCAGACTTACTGGCTACATTATTGAAACTTGCAAGTTTGGAACAGACAGGTGGATGACTGTGGCTACACTGAGATCAACTGTGTTGGAGCATACCATAACCTCTCTAAATGAAACAGAACAGTACCTCTTCAGAATCAGAGCCACTAACAGCCGTGGAATCAGTGAGCCCAGAGAAATCTTGTCACCTGTAACTATTCAAGAACAAAGAGGTAATGAAATTAATCAATCTAATTGAAATTATTAAATTATTTGTCTTTAAATCATTGCACTTAGTCTCTAATTTTTTTTTTCTTCAGTTGTGCCAAAGATTGATCTGGCAGGAATACCACAGAAGATTGTCAATGTACCAGCTGGTAAACCAATTGAGCTTCAAATTCCCATATATGGCAGACCTTCACCAGTTTGCTCGTGGTTCTTTGGTGGTGCCAAAGTAAAGGAACTTGACCGTGTAAAGATTGAGACCACTGCAAAATACACCAAACTAACAGTGCGTGAAACCACAATAGATGACACAGGTGACTATACACTTGAGGTCAAGAATGTTGTGGGAGTTGCCACTGAGATCATTAAAGTTGTCATTCTTGGTGAGTATCATTTTCCACCGTGAAAATATATAAAAAAAAATGTTAACTTACATTTTCAATGATAATTTACGTTTCTTAATATTTTGAACTAGACAAACCTGGCATCCCAGTTGGACCTTTAAGAATAGAGGAGGTTGAAGCCACATCAGTAACTGTCAGCTGGGAACCACCAGAAAAGGATGGAGGTGCTAATATCAGTGGCTATGTGGTTGAACAACGTGATGCTCATCGTCCAGGATGGCTTCCTGTGTCTGAATCTGTCACCAGACCTACATTCAAGTTCATTAGACTGACTGAAGGGACTGAATATGTGTTCCGTGTAGCTGCAACAAATCGCTTCGGTATTGGATCATTTTTGCAGTCCGATGTTGTGGAGTGTAAAAGTGCCAAAAGTAAGTAATTTAGCCATAAACCACTAATTATGTTTTTAGCATAAATCAGAAAAAATATCATAAACAATTTATTCTGTACCCTCTTTACAGCTATACCAGGGCCGCCAAGTAGACCTGAGGTATTTGATGTGTCTCGTGATGGAATGACTATTACCTGGCTTCCACCAGAGACAGATGGTGGTTCCCAGGTGTCTGGTTATATCATTGAACGCAAAGAGGTTAGATCTGACCGATGGGTGCGCATTAATAAGAATCCAGTAACTATGACAAGATATAGATCTATGGGCCTTATTGAAGGCCTTGAATATGAGCACAGAGTTACAGCCATCAACTCTAGAGGCTCTGGAAAGCCAAGTCCTACCTCCAAATCAGTTGTGGCAATGGATCCTATTGGTATGTATTTTTCTTTCCTTTTGAATTTTCTTGAATTAATGTCATTTGATTTGATAGATGGATTAAGTAGTTTTTATGCACCTAAACAGATCCACCTGGAATACCACTGAATCCAAGAGTTACAGATACCACTAGAACATCTGTTTCTCTAGCATGGGATCCCCCAGAACAGGAGGGGGGCTCTATCATTACAGGATACCTGATTGAAATGCAGAAGATTGATCAGATTGAATGGACCAAATGCAACACCACACCTACCAAGATTTGTGAATACACTTTGACGCATATGCCCCAGGGAGCTGAATATAGATTCCGTGTTATGGCATGTAATGCTGGTGGACCTGGAGAACCAGCAGAAATCTCTGGGGTTGTTAAAGTTACAGAGATGCTTGGTGAGACATATACTGCATGCTTTGTGTTTTATGTATGTTTCTTCTATATTAACAGAATGCATCATTTTAAATGAGTGTTTTTGTTTTTATTTCAGAATATCCTGATTATGAGCTGGATGTCAAATACCAAGAAGGCTTGATTGTCAGACAAGGAGGAGTTGTTAGACTGTCTGTTCCCATTAAAGGCAAGCCAATTCCAATATGCAAGTGGACAAAGGAAGGTCGTGATATTTCTCATAGGGCTATGATAGCCACCAGTGACGAGCTCACTGAACTTGTCATTAAGGAATCTCACAGGGATGACACTGGCACCTACGACCTTGTCCTGGAAAATAAATGTGGCAGGAAGGCAGTATATATAAAAGTAAAAGTTATTGGACGACCAGATCCACCCGAAGGTCCACTTGAATTTGATGATATCCAGGCTCGCTCTGTAAGAGTGAGCTGGAGAGCTCCTTCTGATGATGGTGGCTCTGATATTCTTGGCTACATCATTCAGAGGAGAGAGGTTCCCAAAGCAGCATGGTATACTGTAGATTCAAGAGTGCTTGACACATCTTTAGTTGTCAAGGGACTGAAAGAAAATGTTGAGTATCACTTCAGGGTGATGGCTGAAAACCAGTTTGGCATTAGTAGATCTCTGAAATCAGATGATTCTGTCACACCAAAGACACCTCTCTGTAAGTATATTTTCAAGCTTGAATACATTTTTGACATTTTTAAATTGAATTTAAAATGTTGAATGATTTATGTGCTGAATTTATTTTTAAAAACATTTTTCTACTACAACAGGCCCACCGGAACCTCCAAGCAACCCACCAGAAATCATGGATGTCACCAAGACTACCATTGCGTTATCTTGGTCTAGGCCTAAGGATGATGGTGGTTCTCGTATTACTGGATATTATATTGACAGAAAAGAAGTGTCCACTGAGAAATGGGTACGTCACAACAAGACTCATATTACAACTACAATGTACACTCTTACTGGACTCATCCCGAATGCAGAATATCAGTTCCGTGTCGTTGCCCAAAATGACATTGGTCTGAGTGAACCAGGACCAGTGTCTGAATCAGTCATATGCAAGGATCCATTTGGTGAGTAAATTCTTGCCTAACAAAAAATAATTCACAATATTAGGTGTTATGTATATGCAACTGACTGTGTAATGTTTTTGTTTTAATAAAGACAAACCCAGTCAGCCTGGAGAAATCGACATCGTTTCCATCACTAAGGACAGTATCACAATTCACTGGCTACGTCCAGAATGTGATGGTGGAAAAGAAATCCTAGGGTACTGGATTGAGTACAGGCAGTCTGGTGAAAGTGCCTGGAAGAAATGCAACAAAGAACGCTCAAAGGACAGACAGTTCACTATGGGTGGTCTCATGGAAGCCACTGAGTATGAGTTCCGAGTACTTGCTGAAAATGAAAGTGGAATTAGCAGGCCTCGCAGAACAGCTATGGGAATCAAAACTAAATTGAGTGGTATGCAATTTGTTGTAATTTTATTATTTTTTATTTTATGTGATTACATGAAGAACCATTAAATATATAACAACTTTACATGTCTTATTTAGCTTTTCTTGTGCCTTTTTTAACAGTTGGAGAGGCACCAAGTCTTAAAGAAGAAATGGAAGATGTTACAACAAAACTTGGACAATCAGGCACACTGAAATGCCAGATCATTGGTCGACCTCTTCCCGAGATTAAATGGTACAGATTTGGAAAAGAACTCATACAGAGCCGTAAATACAAGATGAGCTCTGATGGACGTAACCATTCACTCAGCATTCTAACTGATGAACAGGAAGATGAGGGTCTCTACACTTGCAGAGCTATCAATGATGCTGGAGAAATAGAAACCAGTGGCAAGCTCTTCTTGCAGGCTGCTCCACAGTTCCACCCTGGATTCCCATTGAAGGAAAAATACTATGCAGGATGTGGTACAAGCTTGCGGTTACATGTTGTGTACATTGGACGTCCTGTGCCACAGATCTTGTGGTTCTATGGCAAGAAACCACTGAAGTCTGCTGAGAACATCATAATTGAAAACACTGAGAATTATACCCACTTAGTTGTAAGAAATGTGCAACGGAAAACCAATGCTGGGAAATATAAAGTCCAGTTAAGCAACATCTTTGGTACAGTTGAAACTGCACTTCGTGTCGAAATCCAAGGTAATGCTTTCAAGAAATTAAGAATACTCAATGTCAGTGTCACCCGCATAAAATAAATAACACTATGCACTGCTTATGTCCATATTTCATTAAACAAATATATTCTCCTTGTTTATGCAGATAAACCAGCTGTGCCTGAAGGACCAGTTGTTGTTGATGCGCTACTGAAGAGCTCTGTGATCATTAGCTGGAAACCACCAGCAGATGATGGTGGAGCTCTGATTACAAACTACATTGTGGAAAAACGTGAAGCAAAGGAGGGTGAAAAGTATCACCTTGTTTCATCCTCAATCTCAGGAACATCTTGCCGAATTCCAAATCTTATTGAAAGTGCTGGTTATTACTTCCGTGTTTCTGCACAAAATCAGTATGGGATAAGTGATTCTCTTGAGATTCCATCTGTGGTCATCATTAAGAGTCCATTTGGTATGTGGTTCAGAGTCCATTTCGTAGAAACTTTTACATGTGCAAATTATCTGATAAGTATTTATAAGGTCCATCAATAATCTGGTAAATGTGTTTCCTACAGAAAAGCCTGGAATTCCCCATCAACCAGTTGTGACAGGAGTCGCAAAAGATTCCTGTGTTGTATCTTGGAAACCACCTGCAAGCGATGGAGGTGCCAAGATCAAGAATTACTACCTTGAAAAACGTGAGAAGAAACAAAACAAATGGATTACTGTAACAACAGAAGAAATTCATGAAACCGTGTATAATGTCCAAGGCCTAATAGAAGGTTTTGAATATGAATTCCGTGTTAAATGTGAAAATATTGGTGGGGAGAGTGAATGGAGTGAAGTATCTGCACCTATTATTCCAAAATCGGACACACCCATGTCTCCTCCTGGCTTTAAAGAAGAAATAAGAGACTTGAGTGTCAAGTACAAAAGCAATGCAACATTTGTATGCAAGGTCACTGGACATCCAAAGCCTGTAGTTAAGTGGTACAAACGTGGAAAAGAAATACTACCAGATGGAAAGAAAATCAAAATACAAGAATTCAAAGGTGGTTACTACCAACTGGTAATCACTGATGCGGATGAGGAAGATGCCACTGTCTATCAGATCAGAGCTACAAATCAAGGAGGATCTATTTCAACTACTGTTACACTGGAGGTTGAAGGTGAGTTAGGGTTTATTGGGAATATATTTTTCTTAGTATTTCTAGAAATGTTATTTTTAGATATTAAACTTTAACTTTTACAATTCCAGTATCATTAATTTTAATCACATGTCTTTATACTAACAATTATTTCTTTTTTGTTTTAAGTTCCTGCCAAGATTCACCTGCCAAAGCATCTTCAAGGCATGGGTGCTGTCCATGCCCTTCGGGGAGATGTAGTTACTATCAAGATTCCATTCAGTGGCAAACCTGAACCTGCCATAACATGGCAGAAAGGACAGGAGGTCATTAATACCACTAAATATCATCAAGTGATTGTTACAAGATCATTTACATCACTTGTTTTCCCCAATGGAGTCCAAAGAAAAGATGCTGGTTATTATATTATTTCTGCGAAGAACAGGTTTGGTGCTGATCAACAGACTGTTGAACTTGATGTTGCAGATGTACCTGATCCACCTAAGGGAATAACCGTGAGCAACATATCCAGGGATTCTGTCACTCTAACCTGGTCTGCCCCAGCCAGTGATGGTGGAAGCCAAATTACCAGCTATATTCTAGAAAAGTGTCCCAGCACAGGAGATCGTTGGATCCGTGTTGCTCAAACCCAAGAAACTCACTACACAGTCATTAATGTGTTTGGCAAGACAGCATATCAGTTCCGCGTGATTGCCGAAAATCAATTTGGGCAGAGCATGCCATCTGAACCAACTGCTCCTGTGGTAACAAAGGAGGATAAGTCGATAATTCGAAACTATGATGAAGAAGTTGATGAAACCAGAGAAATCAAAAAGGAGGAGGCACAAATTTCGAGCATAAAGGCTCTTTCTTCTATGTACACAATTGCTGAGGAGCTTGGGCGTGGACAATTTGGAATTGCTCATCGTTGTGTTGAAATTAGTTCCAAAATGACATTCATGGCTAAATTTGTCAAAGCAAAAGGCACAGATCAAGAACTTGTGAGAAAAGAAATTGAAGCACTCAATGTGGCTCGACACAAAAACTTTTTGTATCTTCATGAGTCTTTTGAGAGTCTTCAAGAATTAGTCATCATATATGAGTTTATTTCTGGTGTGGACATATTTGAACGTCTTGGAACAGCTAACTTTGACCTCACTGAACGAGAAATTGTCATTTACATCAGACAAGTCTGTGAAGCTCTGCAGTTCTTACATAGTCAGAACTATGCACATTTTGATATTAAACCTGATAACATAATATACACAACACGAAAAAGTAGCAACATAAAAATTATTGAGATGGGCCAAGCCAGACTCCTAATACCTGGAGAGAATGTCAGACTTCAGTTTACTTCCCCAGAGTATTATGCCCCCGAAGTTCACCAGCACGACATGGTTAGCACTATTACTGACATGTGGTCAGTTGGTGTTTTAGCCTATGTGCTTCTCAGTGGACTTAATCCATTTGCATCTGAAACTACTCAGAAAATGATTGAGAAAATCTGTAACGTTGAGTATACTTTTGAAGATGAAGCTTTTAAGGAGACCAGTATTCAAGCAATGGACTTTGTTGACCGACTGCTCGTTAAAGAATCCAAACATCGCATGACTGCAGCTGAAGCCTTGGAGCATCCTTGGTTGAAAATGAAAACAGAGCAACTCAGCATTAAAATAATAAAGACTTTAAGACACCGGAGGTACTACCAGACTTTGGTGAAGAAAGAATCAAACTTTGTTGTTTCTGCAGCTCGAATTGCTCAAGGTGGCGCTCTTAGAAGTCAGCGAGGTGTTTCCATTGGAAAAGTAAAAATAGCACAACCTGAACAAGGTCTGAAAGCTGGTCAAATCATACATGGTGCTGCAGAAGAAGGGGGACATGTTAAATTTATCTGCCATATTCAGAACGCTACCAGCACCACAGAAGTAGCCTGGTACTTTGGAGCTAAACAACTAGAGGCGAGTCACAAGTATGAAATCAGCTATGCAAAAGGAGTTGCTACCATTTATGTCAAAGACATTGTTAGCACAGATGATGGCACCTACAGGTGTAAAGTTGTTAATGAGTTTGGCGAAGACAATGCCTATGCAGAGCTCTTTGTAGAAGGTGTGAGATCATATCGTGAGTACTACATTGGGCGTACTGTGAAAAAAGTGAAACGTAGAATTGACACAACTCAACTCATGCATAGACCACCTGAATTTACCTTACCTCTGTACAACCGTACTGCTTACATTGGAGAGGATGTGCGCTTTGGAGTAACTATAACAGTGCATCCAGAGCCCCAGGTTACATGGTTGAAATCTGGCCAAAAGATCATACCAGGAGAGGATGACAGGAAGTATACCTTTACAAGTGATAAGGGTCTCTATCAACTTGTGATTCACAACCTTCAGCCTGAGGATGATGCTGAATATAGTGTTGTGGCCCAAAACAGATTTGGTGATGACAGTTGTAAGGCACGTCTCACTGTTATACCTCATCCAGTTATCACAGATACAATGAGACCATTATTCAAACGTTTGCTGGCAAATGTTGAGTGCATTGAGGGCCAGAGCATTCGCTTTGAACTCAGAGTGTCTGGAACCCCAACACCTACTTTGAAATGGGAGAAAGACAATTTACCATTAGCTTGGGGTCCAAAGATAGAAGTTGTTCGAGAAGATCTGGAGTACTATGTTTTGCATATCAGAGAAACTCTTCTAGAAGACTCCGGTACCTACAGAGTCACTGCTACAAATTCAGCTGGTTCTGTAAGTTGCCAAGCTACACTGAAAGTGGAGCGTCTGACTTATGCGAAGAGAGAGTACAAGAATGAGGAAGAGAAAGAAAAATATGTTCAGTGCCAAATTGGCAAGACTTTGAAACTTGCTCAGTTCCTGTCAAGCACTGAAGTAACTGCACTAAACCCTGTGGCACAAGAGGCACTAAAAGAAGCGGCAAGTCTGTATAAACCAGCAGTTAGCACCAAGAATATACAAGGTGAATATGAGATTGAAGAAGAAGAAAAGAAGATTAAAGTGGAAGAGAGAAGAATCCGTATGCCATATGAAATTCCAGAATGCCGTGTTCATGCTCAAGCTGCCCTTGAAGAAGACATGCGAATCAAACACTTTGTAGCTCTGTCTGATATGAAATGGTACAAAAAACTCCGTGACCAGTTTGAAATCCCTGAGCGAATGGAGAAATATGTTCAAAAGCGACAAAAACGCATTCGTCTCTCCCGGTGGGAACAATTTTATGTTGTTCCACTTCCAAGAATGACTGATCAATATAAGCCCAGATGGCGGATTCCATTAATTTCACAAGATGACTTGGAAACAGTAAGGCCATCTAGGTATCGTACACCATCACCTGAATCTGAAGCTTCTTACAGACTTAGAAGAAGATCCCTGGGTGACCTCTCTGATGAAGAGCTTCTCCTCCCTGTTGAGGATTACTTGTCAAGGAAGAGAACTGAAGAAGAAACACTTCAACTTGAGGATGAACTTGAGCTTGGCTTTTCTGCTTCACCACCTAGTCGTAGTCCTGTACGTTTTGAATTATCTGCACTACGCCATCCTTTGCCTAGAAAAATAATATCTCAAAGGGAAGAAGAAGAGGATCAACAGTACCTTCATTATAAACAGAAGCAACTTGAGAGAGAAGCACGTGTTTCTTCAGTAACAAAGGATACATTGAAAGAAACAGAAAAAATTCATACTACACCTCGTTCCATTTCACAGGTTCTCAGAAGGAGGAGGTCTTTGTCTCCTACGTACATTGAACTCATGCGGCCAGTATCTGAACTTATAAGACCACCGCGAGTACGCCCTTCAGTTGAAGCTGAGGGTGAAGTTTTAGAAAGGAGATCACCTACTCCTGAAAGAACTCGTCCTCGCTCCCCAAGTCCAGTTTCCACTGAAAGAACATCACGGTCATCCTCCAGATTTGAGAGATCTGCAAGATTTGATATCATGTCTAGATATGAAGCAAGAAAGGCAGCTCTGAAATCTGAACGAAAGTATGAAGTAGTGACTCAGCAACCATTTAGTCTTGACCATGCCCCACGAATAACTGTGAGAATGCGGTCTCATCGGGTACCATGTGGACAGAATACCAAATTTACTTTGAATGTACAGGCTAAGCCAGAAGCTGAAATCAGATGGTTCCACAATGGAGAGCAGATTCAAGAAAGCAGCAAATACCATTTTACCAACATGAGTGGAGTTTTGTCTCTCCAGGTGTGCAACTGCCAAGCAGATGACAGTGGCACCTATCGTGTTGTTTGCACAAACCACAAGGGAGAGGCCTCAGATTATGGCACTTTAGATGTTTCAGGTGGGGAATATTCTACATATTCTTCCCGTCGCAAAGATGAAGAACCTCCAACACCTTTTGTTCCTGAAATGACCAAGGCTGATTATTATCATGTGTCTTCTATCAAGGCAGTTTCCTCTTCTGAAACTCACATGGTAGTGAAAGAAACAAAATCAAAGCTGACTGAAACACATGAAACTGTTGAATATGAAAAATCTGAAAAGAAAGTCAAAATGGTGGAAGCTACAAAAGTGGAAGAAGTAAGTCTTCACAAGAAAGTGAGGGATACTGTACCAGCCAGAATACTTACAAAACCACAGTCTTTGACAGTATCAGAAGGAGAAACTGCTAGATTTGCATGTGATATTGATGGCCAACCAGCACCTAGTGTTACCTGGATGCGTGAAGGGCGAATAATTGTCTCATCTCATCGCCAGCATATTATTACAACACAGTATAAGTCTACTTTTGAGATTTCTTCAGTTGAATTATCTGATGAAGGCAGTTACACAGTGATGGTAGAAAACTCTGATGGTAAACAGCAGGCACAGTTCAGCCTAACAATTCGCAGGGCAGCACCAAAAGAAAAGGCAGTAGCTCCATTACCAAAGGTGAAATCACCAGAGCCTACAGTGAAATCTCCAGAACCCACACGTGCAAAATCCCCAGAACGTCATATTAAGTCACCAGAACCAATAAAATCACCTCCCAAAGTAAAGTCACCAGAGCCCAGAGTGAAACTGGCAGAATCAGTGGGTGTTAAATCCCCGGAACCTTTTATTAAGACACCAGAACCAGTAAAATCACCACCTACAGTAAAGTCACCAGAGCCCAGAGTGAAACTGGCAGAATCAGTGGGTGTTAAATCCCCGGAACCTTTTATTAAGACACCAGAACCAGTAAAATCACCACCTACAGTAAAGTCACCAGAGCCCAGAGTGAAACTGGCAGAATCAGTGGGTGTTAAATCCCCGGAACCTTTTACTAAGACACCAGAACCAGTAAAATCACCACCTACAGTAAAGTCACCGGAGCCTAGAGTGAAATCACCAGTATTTGTACCTCCTAAGTCTCCAGAACCTCGTATCAAGTCACCTGAACCAATTAAATCTCCCAAGAGAGTTATGTCACCTGAACCTCAGAGAGTTAAATCCCCACAAGCTCTCAGGTCTTTTCAAAAGGTGAAACCACCAAAGATTCTACAACAACTTAAAGCAGAAGCTGCAGAGGACAAAGTAAAGATGGTTTGTGTATCTGAAAGCAGCATAAGTGAAGCTATATGGTACAAGGATGGGAAAAGACTGACACGAGGCACCCACTATGATTTCCATACTTCTGCTGATGGAACTTGCACTCTAAGCATTAATAACATTACAGAAAGAGATCAAGGAGAATATGCCTGTGAAGTCATTGTTGAAGGAGAGGTCTCCAGAACATCATTTTCATTTGTTGGTCAAGTGTTTCAAACTATTTACTCAAAAGTCACAACGTTTATTGAAACACAACATAAACAAGAACTGGGTATCTCATTGACAAAGGCAACACAGAAAGAGGCGGTATTAGCTTCGCACACTAAAACAGAAGTGACAGAACAAGTTATGAAAAAGGAGATTTTTTATGAAGAAGTTCAGGCTTACTCAGAAGTAAAAGCATCTCACACCAAGTTGTCTTTGTCTGATGGACAGTCTGTTACTCTGAAAGCAAATATTCCCGATGCATCAAATGTGAGATGGATACTGAATGGAAAAGACCTGGCTAATTCAGCAGATTATAGATATGGTGTCTCTGGGAATGAGCATACTTTGACCATCAAGAAGATCAGCCACCATGAGGAAGGAGTCATCACATGTGAAGCTACAACTGAACATGGGATTGTTAAGTGTCAGTTTGATACTACTATCACATCCAAACGTTCAAATGCTCCATCATTCTTAGTACAGCCAAAGTCCCAGAATATCAACGAAGGCCAGAATGTGATTTTTACTTGTGAAATCACAGGAGATCCTAGTCCTGAAATTGAGTGGCTAAAGAACAATGTTCTGGTAAGAAATCACTATTATTGTAATTTCCTAATGGTTGTGATCACAAGAAATTTTAACAAATACTTAACTGCTAATTGTCTTTCAGGTATCCTTATCGTCTAACCTGAAACTGAGCCGTTCTAAAAATGTGTACACATTAGAGATTACAGACGCTTCAATTTCAGACAGTGGGAAGTACACAGTAAAAGCAACAAAT
This sequence comes from Petrocephalus schoutedeni, assembly GCA_026780765.1. Taxonomy (NCBI): domain Eukaryota; kingdom Metazoa; phylum Chordata; class Actinopteri; order Osteoglossiformes; family Mormyridae; genus Petrocephalus; species Petrocephalus schoutedeni. The sequence goes on along the minus strand of JAODKL010000036.1, from coordinate 7,867,919 downwards.
ATGTATGGACAGTGTTCTGCTACTGCATCTCTCAATGTCCTTGGTAAGATCTTATGTTCCTCTTTTGTTCCTCCTTTTCTTTTTTCAATATACAATGAGTTTACAAGTTTCATCCTCTTAGATGTGAAACTTGTATTGTCATTGGGATTGGATTGGGAATTAGTAATACAAGCATAATTTCCTAGCAACAATACTCAGAATATTAAAAAAAATAGTATTAATGTAATATTTACAAATACTGATATAAGATGCAGTACATATCTTTGACTAGACACAGTAGTGATCATGTCTTCTTGTTACTGATTATTTTATACATACGTTTCATATTTGTTGATTGCAGTTTGTGTATAAATGTATTTTTATTGCTAATAGTATTTATTCACTTTTTTGCATTGCTACATTGGTATTGACATTTATTCTGTATTTTTATAAAGCAATAAATGAATGAATGTCAAATGTTATATTTCTAACTTAAATACATTCTTATCAGCTGAAAAGAATGATCACCTTTTGTATTTTCCTCTGGTGATTCTGCATACACCATACTTTTTTAGAAATATAAGCAGTCGTACATTTTCAGAACATTTCCTTCAATAACCGAGTGTAAGGTTGTGCCAGATGCATCAACATACAGTGAATAAGTGAGGAACACAGCTGGTATTATGTACATTACGATTTGATCTACTTGATCTCTATTTGATCTACTTTTGCTGTTAGAACTATATTTGCACATTATATATAAAGTGCTTGGAGCATGGACATTCAGGTATTATGTTTTACACATGTTGTAAAACATTCCTGTTTTTTTCTGGAAATCCCCCTTTTTTCAGTTGTGCATGACAAGAGTGCACGCTTTGGAATAACGGTAAAAAGTATGATTTTTTTTGTTTATATGTATAAAAGTCTATTTACTCAGTGGCCACTTTATTAAGTATACCTGGCTAGTGCTGGCTAGGACCCACTTTTGCATCCAAAATCATTCAAAGGCCTTTCCGCTGATACTTGTCATTCACAACGTGTTGTAGACTACAGACTATGTTGTAGTCTTTTGATTATCAAACCAATTACTATAACTTTTAGATAGTATAATATGTGAAAATTGCTGGAAGTACCATGCTCAAAATTGCTTAGATCATACATCTTAGCTTCTTCTAATGCTTAGTTGAACAGCACGTGTGTTGGATATAGAGGTATATCCACATGATTTATTGTTTGATGGAGCAGACCTATTGCGTTAACAGATAGGTGTAACTAATAAAATAGCCACTGAGTGTAGAATAAAATAACTTTTTTTGTGTTTATATTTTGAAGGAAACATTTAGGGGAACATTTTCAGATGGATTTATTCTCCATCTAAAACTGGTCTCTTATGTTCCTTTGATTTGCTGTATTCTCACAGCTCTGGTTGAAGAACCCACACAAAAGATAGTCATGGAGAAAAGTGCTACAGCTTCCAGTGTGCACGAAAGTTTCTCTGCCAAGGCAATCCATATGGCTGCCTCGATGCAGGAGGCCTCCTTCAGGAGCTCCAGCATGGCTGAAGCTAAATTTGAAAGCATGTCTGCAACTAGCATGTCCTCCTTGACATCTGAGTCAATGATAGCAATGAGCTCCAGCAGTATGATGAAAATGTCAAGTCATTCACATATAGAGGGATCCTCTAGAAGGGCCGTTACACACAGGCTTCAAGGTGAGAGTGGGAAGCTTTTACAGGGATTTCACTTATTTTGTTTTGACATCAAAATTGTCTACAATACTGGGCACAGTTAAACTGAAGTCTTTTTTTTACAATAGGTGTGCCACCAAAAATCGAAGCTCTTCCTGAAGACATCAGCATTGAAAGGGGAAAGGTACTTACGGTAGCTTGTGCTTTCTCTGGAGATCCCGTGCCTGATATTGAATGGACTCGTTCGGGAAGGACCCTGCCCTTTGCAGAGGAAAGTGACAGGTTCCATATTGAGACCACTGAGGACCTCACCACCCTCATCATCACTAGTATAAAAGAAAATGATGCTGGAGCTTACACCCTTAAACTATCCAATGAGCTTGGATCTGACACTGCAACAGTAAATATTAGGATTCGCTCACTGTAAAAAAAAAATGGTATAAAGTGAGAAAATTACTCTTTACTTGATAAAGGCATTGATAACTGTTCTTGTAAATAGGATTTTTTTTGTCTTTTTTTTTTTTTTTTTTTACCAAACTTGACATTAATTTATGCCACACTAGACTAAAGTCTACAGTTGTTATAAAATTTGCCATATTGGATTATTATCACTAGAATTTTAAACCATTTTTCTGTGACATGTATATAATGTAAATAGCCGAATTTACCGGTTATGGAAAATGTATGAAATGTTATTTATGACATTAACTGAAACAAATGGAAGTAAATGTTTAACAGGAGAAAGTTTCACATGAAACGAATACCCTGAAAAACCTGAAACTAAACTATGTGCCTCAACAGTAAGTTGATGTCTTAAGATTGCCTCAACAGGTGGAGAGGCTCCCTGTTGAAGTTTTGCTAGATTTGAGAGACAATGTCATGCACCGTATAACATACGTGCAATAACATTACCATGCTCATATGAATTGTTACATGTCCATAAGACCCTGAGTGCTGTTTGCATTTTACCCTCATGTAAGCTGCACAACTGGGCCTTGTGTTCAGACTGAATGTGTCATACCACCATTTCTAATGACATGCTCAAAGTGCGAGCGGCCTGCACATTCTGAGCAATTTTTAATGTGCTCTGTTTCTGGCAATGGACTCCTTGAATAGGCTTTTGAAAACATCACCTGGCCATTATCTGCAAAAGTAATTCAAGGACTTCTTTGCAGAAGCAGAGCCAACTCTAGGAGGTTTGCTTGGGTGCATTGTGTGTGTGTCTGTGTGTGTGCTTGTGTTTCTGTATTTCTGTGTGTTAGCTTTAGAATTTCACCTTGTCAGTAATCAGGGCATTCACCAAGGAAGTGTGCCGCAGCAACATCACCTGCTGTATCAAAAGAAAACAAATGCATTACATGTTAGCCCTGCACTTTGGTTTTATTGAATTTCTTAATGTAGCAATACCTATATATGCAACCTCCATGAGACGTATTAACTGTGGATTTAATAAAGCATGATTTCAGCACCTCAGAACATGTCTGTATTTTTGTCTGTTACATATTATTCTGGTTGAACATACACTGATCAGCCATAACGTTAAATTCACCTGCCTGATATTGTGTGGGTCCCCCTTGTGCTGCCAAAACAGCTGTGACCTGTTGAGGCAAGAACTCCAGAAGACTTCTGAAGGTGTCCATTGGAATTTGGCAGCGAGAGGTTAGCAGCAGATGTAATGGTTCTGCCCACAATCACAATATAACTTCAATAGACAGAATATTCACCTAGTGTCTTACATTATTTTCCTTCACCAGAAAAGTAAAAGCATACAGCAGTGCAGTTGGCACCTCCCAGTTATATAATTATAGCCCCACCCTCAGAGACAATTGCATCAAGATTTAAATCATTCAATACTTTCAGTTCACATAATGCCATTCCTATTGACAACATATTCCTTTCAATCCCCCACTAAAATGTAAGCAATAATAATCACTCAGCCCCTCCAATAAGGCTTTTTGTCCAACAAACTGCAATCCCATTCTATGCCAGGTTCAACGTGGTACATCCCCCTCCATAAAGCTATTTCGAAACTTCCCCCTTGACATCCATAGCAAGACACAAAGTAAACATTATATTGCACTTACCTCCAAAATAAACTAATGTTCATGCAGCCAATTATTCGAAGTTAAACAATTACACAAGTTGTACGACTATTCATGCTGCACCAAATGTAGCCTTCACCTTGCTGGCAAGGTTGTAAATTAAAATAGAACGGATGACACATGGCCAGTGCACCCCCGCACTAGAGTGCATGAGGTATCTCCATGACAACAGCTCCTTAACTTCCTGTAAGTTGCGAGGTGGGGTTCCCATAGATCAGATTTGTTTCTTCAGAACATCCCAGAAATGTTCGATCAGATTGAGATCTGGGGAATTTGGAGGCCAAATCCAACATATACACCACAGATACACTTTGAACTCTTCATGTTCTTCAAACCATTCCTGAACAATTTTTCCACTGTTGCAGGGTACTTTAATCATTCTGATAGAGGCCACTGCTATTGAGGCTTACTGTTGCCATGAAGAGGTGTGGAAAAATCTTTAGGTAGGTCATACGTGTCAAAGTACGATTTATGTAACTGCCAGGACTCAAGATTTACCAGCAGAACATTGCCCAGGGCATCGCCCTACCGGCTTGTCTTCTTCCCATAGTGCATCCTAGTGCTATCTTTTCCCCAGGTAAACAACACAAAAGCACACAGGATGAAACACGGGGCAGCTGGGCACAATCAGGGAATACGCACGTGGGGAACAAGGGGGCGTGGCACATAAGGATC
>JAODKL010000036.1:7817892-7830604 GCA_026780765.1 Petrocephalus schoutedeni | reverse complement strand
CTGCAGCCTGTGGACGTTTCTGTGGGAGACAGTGTGGACCTTGAATGTCACATGACGGGATCTTTACCAATTAAAGTTTCTTGGTCGAAGGATCATAAAGATATTCGGGCAGCAGGAAACTATAAAATTTCATGTGTGGATAACGCACCACATCTGACTATTTTGAAGGCGGATAAAACAATTTCTGGCCAGTATTATTGTCATGCTAGCAATGATATTGGGAAGGACACTTGTAGCACTCAAGTTTCCGTAAAAGGTATATTTCAATAATGAAATGTTTTTTGAAAAAATATTTATCTTTTTAAAAATATACTTAAATTCTTTTAAATTATTTTATCATCTTGTTCTCAACTTTTCTTGGTCTTGGTCTTTTACATTTCTTTTATTTGGTATGTTTACAGACTTAATTTTTTCCATTCCAGAATGTAAAATTCCACCATCCTTCAAACGAACACCTTCTGAAAGTATGGAGGACTCCGAGGGGAATCTAGTGAAGCTGGAAGGACGTGTCTCTGGATCCCAGCCCATAAGCATTAGCTGGTACAAGGACGGCAGTGAAATCTACAGCTCTGACAGTTATGAAATTTCCTTCAAGAACAATGTAGCTCTGCTGAGTATTAAGACGGCTCAGCTCTCTGACTGCGGCTCTTATACCTGTCAAGCCTCCAATGAAGCTGGCAGTGCCTCCTATCAGGTGTCTCTTGCTATATCAGGTAGGGTTGAACGTTTTGAACTGGAATTCTCTTGATTGCTTTACCTAATTTACTTAATTTTGGTATTTGTCCTAATTTCTTACTCAATTCTTTGGTCAGTTGTGCTCATCCTCTAATATCTCCTGATGCTTTGTTTAGATTGATTGATTTAAAAATGTATAATCGGAGTTACCACTCTTTTCTCCCATTGCAGAACATAAGACACCCCCTGTGTTTGATCAGCCCCTCAAACCATTAACAATTAATGAGAGTGAGAAGCTGCATCTGAGCTGTCATGTTCGGGGATCTCTACCTATGAATATACAATGGATGAAGGACAGGAAAGAGATAACATCTTCTGCTAAGACTAGGATTACTTTTGCTGACGGCACAGCTACACTGGAAATAAGCTCTGCATCTAAAACAGATGCTGGTGACTATCTGTGCAAGGCCACCAATGGGGCTGGAAGTGAATTCTGCAAGTCCAGAGTGGCAGTACAAGGTACTATGTTTAAACAATTGTAAAAAATATTTACACTTATCAAGTCCAGGATTATGGGTGGGCATGATACTTAATTAATGCAGTGTTGTATCTTAATAATAATTGTTTCTTTTTTTCATTAAATAAACAAAAACAGCTACAGCAGCTGTCAGTGGAGTCCCGGCATCTGCAGAACAAGTCAAGAAAACTGTCAACTTGTTCTTCATTGATGAACCAAAAAGCCTTAGCATTACTGAAAGTAGGGAACTTGTATTATGCTATTTAAACCTTGTGTTCTGGTAGTGTGAAAGAAATGTTGTTTATAATTAAGTAAGTAAGTAACAATATTCTGAGCTCAAGGATACTTTACTGCGTTGTTTCTAGAGGGCACTGCAAGTTTCTTTGCCAAAGTTGGTGGTGATCCGATTCCTAATGTGAAATGGATGAAAGGTAAGTGGAGGCAGATCAGTCATGGTGGTCGCATCACTGTTGAACAAAAGGGACAGGACGCCAAGCTGGAAATCCAAGCAGCGACCAAATCAGACTCTGGCCAGTACAGATGTGTTGCATCCAACAAGCACGGTGAAATTGAATGCAGCACTGAGCTGAAAGTTGAAGAAAAAGAAGCCACAGCACTTGAAGGAGACTTAAGGGCTAAACTGAAGAAGTAGGTGTTATATACTAATTTATTTACTAATTAGACTGTTCTACTTTTAGAAAAAAATATATCATAACAGAAATTCACTATTGACTCTTTCCTTTTTATCAGAACCCCATCCAAGCAGAGGAGCCCGAAGGAGGACCAAGACATTGATATTATTGAGCTACTGAGAAACGTGAATCCAAAAGAATATGAGAAATATGCCCGCATGTATGGAATCACGGACTTCCGTGGACTCCTGCAGGCTATTGAATATCTGAAAAAGGAGAAGGAATATGAAACTGGAAAACTGGTAAGTTAATTCAAACTTTAGAAAATTTAAGGAAAATTAAGGCTTGTCATTGAGAATTATTGAAGCCCATTTCTGCCATTGTGAAAAAAGATCCCATAAGTCATTAAAACAAGAAACTTTCTCCAAATGACTAGAGCTGTCAGGATTACTTGATTAAGCTCAATTACCCAATTAAGACGGCGCATAGAAGGTGAGGGTCCAAATAAAGAGCGAAAGCATCATTTGTGTTGAAGCACTTAGAAAGCACATTAGAAGTGAGTGAAAATGCAAGGCAAGGCATTCAAAGGCAAAACTTAAATATCACCCCAGCATGACTGCTATGCAAATATATCTTACCAGAAGACATTTAAGTTTGATGGACTTGTCCAGTAATGTGAGGTTAACAATTGATGTGTGCCATTTAGGAACTAATAACAACACAGTTACTGAGCAAGTTTCTTAAATGGGATACAAGTGAGCTGCCATAAAATGCACACCCCTGTGTGCTGCATTTATATTGCATTAATGTAATTCAGTAATTATTACGAGGTTTGTTCACAGTATTGGTTGCGAACAGCATTTCATGAACGAATCAATGCATTTTCTGGCAGATAAGCCATCTTAAAGAGAAACACAGCTATTTCAGATCATTGTTCAAGAAAATACTCTTCATTGTTGAAACAATGTATTAGTAGGTGTGTATAAGAAATCATATACTGTAATTTTCTTCATGTTAGTGAATAAAGTCAAGGACTTCCTTATTCATAGACTAGTAAACTAATGACTGACTAATAAACTATGTTCTCATTCGAGGCTCATCTTTTACATATCAGCACATAGTTTATCATTACCATATTGGCTAAATGTATCTTTCACAGCAATATACGTCTTTTAAGTGTGTAAACACAATTTCCCATTTCTGTAGTACATTCCTCCTTCAAACCAAAGAAAAGAGCTGTGTGTGCCCCCAGCAAGGGATGCATGTTAATATCGATTGTCCATCCCTGCCCCCCTAAATAATATATTTGTTTATTGGAATGTTTGCTGTTTAATACACCTATAGTAATGCATTTGCCTGTGGCTGCATCTATACGGTTAACCGATTGCATGTTCCACCAAATAAATGTATTTTGGTCTATAAAGATAAGATTTGGTATTCCAAAAACCTTTTTTTGTTAAAGAGTTTTTTGAGATGGTCATTACATCTGAAGAGTTTCTCATTATTTTGAGATGGTAAGTCATTCTTTTGAGAAAGTTTCCCATCATTTTGAGGAAGTTTCTCATTAATGACTTTAGAGAACGTTTATCTATCACATTGATGGAAATGGGCTTCCATTGAGAATAATAAAGTACAGTCAACAATAAATCATTTAAGCTTGCTCTAGAAATTGACATGCTTATTACTTTCTGACTCAGGAATTTGAACATGGAGAAAGGGAATCAATCGAAGACTTTGCCAAGTTGGTATCTGACTTGCAAAGGAGAATGGAACACACTGAGGTATGAACACATAAATGTTTATATATATTTCAGCTAGAAATGTAGGCTTTTGGTGCCAGGTTTTGTTCTTTGTGAGGAATTTGTTTTTGAACTGATAATTCAAAATCTGGTGGTCGATTCCAAGGGGCTACCAGTTTCTCTGTTTTATTTCTGTACAAATATATACTGTATCATAATAAATACATACTGTACAGTAGATGAAAACCTGCTGCCTTTTGACAAAAAAAAAACAAAAGCAAGAAAATAAGTTGACAATACAAGACATTTGAAGAGGACGAATCAGAAATGATGCTTATAAAACTTCATGAAATAGAGCTTGAACATTTTCCTACAAAGCAATAAACAAATCTAGGTGTGACACCTACAAAAAAAGTTAAATTGGTAATTCAAGCAAAATGTACCTCTGTCATATACACCAAGCATTTGCACAGGGCCACACTCAAACAACCATTTTAGTTTTAACTTCCAGGAAACATGTGTGTTACAAAAGCTAAAGTGCAGTATAGACTGTACTGATTTTGCTTTTTAGCCCAGAATTCGAAGTGTTTGTAGATTTTTCACCTGCACATTATGCACATCTTCAATCTTTTTTTTTCCAGCCAATCACTTTGTTGAAGGATATCGAAGATCAAACAACAATCACAAATAAGGATGCAATATTTGAGTGTGAAATCAAAATCAATTACCCTGAGATAAGTTTGTCTTGGTATAAAGGAACACAAAAGCTTGACAGCAATGACAAATATGAAATCAGTGCTATTGGGGACTGCCATCAAATGAAAATCAAGAACTGTCAGTTTGGAGACCAGGGAAATTATCGTATTGTGTGTGGCCCACACATCTCCAGTGCCAAACTAACAGTTATGGGTAGGTATTGTTGTCTTTTTGTGCAATCTTATTAATGTACATTTTCATATTTGGGCAATGCTAATAGCATAGTTTACATTTCCTTTACATTGTCTTCTTTTTGACCCAAGATGATGAAGTGGTGGAACATACAAAACCTGGTAAGTAATGACATTTTTATGCTATTTTTTCATTTTGTTACTGTTTCTTCCCATAGACAATAATACTGATCAGTTGCACTGTTCTGGATCTCTGCTTACATACCGTCACCAAATTCTTGAACTCTATACTCAATGTATACAACAATTAATCTCTATATATTAGGCGCTATTTAATTTCCACTTATTCTATTTTTCTTAATTGACATTTCTTAAATGTTATCTGTGTATGTACATGCCAGTACTGCCAAGACCAGTTTCTAGTACACGGCCATTAAAGTGAATTCCGATTTTATGTAATTTCATGCATTCTGGATCATAAATATTTCCATCACTAACAGATACCAAAGGGCTGTATGCATAAAATGATGAAAAGCTGACATGCATTTTCTGTTTTTTTTTTTTTCTTGTAGCTGACCAGATACATTTTACGAAACGTATCCAGAACATTGTGGTGAATGAACGTCATTCTGCCACATTTGAATGTGAAGTCTCCTTTGACAATGCAGTTGTTACGTGGTACAAAGATACATGGGAACTCAAAGAGTGTCCAAAGTACAGCTTTCGAACTGAAGGTCGTCGGCACTTCATGGTCATCTGCAATGTTACGTCAGAAGATGAAGGTGTGCTTTACAGAAGTTTTTTATTTATCATGTTCTAAAACCTGAAATTAAAGTTAATAACCCTTCTTTCTAATTCTTTCAGGTGTGTATTCAGTGATTGCACGCTTGGAACCAAAGGGTGAAGCTAAAAGCACAGCTGAACTTTACTTGTCTAGCAAAGGTAAGTATCACTTAAGAAGAGACTAGAACTCCTGCTACTCACCCGGTTATGCTTCTGAGCTGCCTAACTTAAGGATTAATTCCCCTTGATTGACATGTTAATTGATGGCATGCTTTTAAACAGAATGAGTTGGCAAGGTAACTAATTGATTCTTCATTTTTTTCAATTGATTAAGAGCCAAGATAACTTATCTAAAACTCTCAACACTATTGCAAGCACATATGACAATTTTTAATAAAAAACAATTGGTTTGCAAGCAATTGTTCAGCTATTGTTACTGTAATCATGAATCTTATAACACATTTCATATCTGTTTAAGCAGCTTAATTAAGTTTAGTCCTAGTATATGCAATACTACCACTATATTATATTCTGTTTCTGGTTCACCCTGCCATATAATATTTTGTCCATGTTTTTTTAGAATTTGAAATAGGGCGGATTCCATTTGGTAAGTATCATTTATTCTATAAGAAGTTAAAGTTCACTGCAAAACTTTACATCAAACAATCACCTTTCTAATCACCTTTTATATTTTGTAGATGTTCTTGAGCCATCAATACAAGTGCCAGATGTGGAATCAGATATTTCTCCCGGTGGTAAGAACAGGAATTCAAATATACAATTTTAATATTTTAATCTGAGGAGATTTGTATTTGTGGACAAAGGCCCAGAAATAGCAACATTTACAATAACAATACACATTTTTTTTGTATTTCCAAAAGAAATAAAAGATGAGACTGTGTCGTACTATTATAAAAAGAAGATCGAACTTCAAGGTAAAAAATTGCTAAATAAAGTTACTGCCAATAGTAATAAGCAGTTCAATTTGTTTTCCTGTAGATTTTCACAAGGATATGTTAAAGCTGTATGGGGCAGTTACTGTACATATAACGTTTCAAAGATCAATTTTGAGAACATAATACAGAGCAATATTTATTTTAATTAACTTCATTACTTAATTACAGATTTTTGTTTTCTAGATTAACATTTTAAACAAGTGTTTTCTTTGACATTTACATTGCATCAATTGTTGTTGTTCTTATACTAGAATTTGAAAGCTGGGCATTACATGAAGAAAGAATTATAGAGGAAATAACACAAGGTACAGAAATGATTTTATCAAATACAAATAATGTACAATAATACATTAAATATATTAATAGACATTCCCTGTTCTGTGATCTTATTAACATCTCTTTTCCCTTTAATATAACACTTATGATGTTCTGATGTTCACACTTATTACTCTTCCTTAATTTGCCCCTCTTCTTAAAATCAGCATCAAGGATAGCCGATACAGAAATGTTCCCAACAGTTGCAATAGAAATGATTGAGGAAGTGCCAAGGAGAGGTATTTATCTGCTGTGCCTAATCATGGCTTATGTCTGTAACTGCAGATAAGCAACATTTAGTATAATAAATGTCAGATAAAGTAAATCTTTATGTAGAGGTCGACCGATATTGGTTTTTCAGGGCCGATATCAATACCATACAATATAAAACAAAAAACTTGTATATACTTTTTACAGGTTCTTAAGTATTCATAACAGTTTCGGCAAGAATAAAACATTAAAAATAAATAATCTAATACAACTGAGCTGGACAAATCTAATTAATAAATACTTTAATACTATTAATAACTTTTCCTTAATAACATAACATAGTTTGGTAACGCATTGAAATTAGCAGTAAAAAAACTCCACGTTATCAGCTAACGTTACACGTATCGTGAGAATCCCATAAGTAATGTCAGTAAAGTACGAAAAGCAGCGCGGAAGCTCAAACAAGCTCCTGTTGCAGCATTAGCTATCGCCGCTACGTAACACTATTAACACTTGGTCATTACGGATAACATCGCTGGCTCATGCGGCGGCGTTCTGCATTCGCTAAAGAAATCCGGAAAATTCGCTGAAGAATCCGGTCTGATTTTTCACAATTAACGAGATACATAAAAACTTTACATAAAAAACACGCTTGGATGTTGTTGTTTTTTTTCTTTGGTGAATGCATGGCGTTTCCCTAGACTCATATTAGCACCACAACAAGGGTCATTATTCGGACATTTTCAGCGGTGTAACTGGGAAAGCAGGCAGGCTTTTCCTTATGGAAATAGCTCACAGGAGCTCCGCGGTGTTTTGTAACTTAAGTGTGTAGGCCTGTAATGTTTGGGGAATTTGGGGAAACGGCACCTGCTCCGCTCTCCTCTCCTCCTCCTCGGGGCTTCAAAATGCGCTCATGCCTGATTGTGGTGTGAGTTAGTGATGGCCGATTCGCGAACGAATCGTTCTTTTTAACTCGGTTTTTTGAGTGAACGTAAATCCGAACGAATCGATTTTTTAATTTTTCAAAATCCAAAATCATCCCCGGCGATTTCAGATTTATTTTTTCATGTTCCGGGCAGCACTAGTCTTACCACTTTTACGTTTATTCTTTTCACTTTTGCGTTCGTAGTCACCCGAAAACCCGAGCGCCTGCCGAACACGCGAATGGCCCAGCGTCTGATACAGGCTCTAACCCGAGAACCCGTTCGATGAACGAATCGAACTTACGGTTTTCGGACTCGGTCCGTGGCTCAAACAAACGGTTTGCGAACCGATCCCAAGAGCCATTGCGGCGTTTACTACGGAAGTGCTGCTGCGCTGATGAATAGGGTAAAATGAACCAAATAAAATAAATCTATTACCGATATATGACAGCAGTAAATTATTAAATGTATATTATTTATATATATATCATTAAAAGAACACCCTTATTGCATTTGGCGTTTATACAACTGTTTGTACGCGTTTATTTACGCGTGTTTATTTAGCATCGACACACTTCCTGATTTTTATATGTTTTTTTTTTATCATTGTGAATAGCCAAGCTGAACATTTTGTTGAACACCAGCGCCATCTTTCAGTCAAATAACGTGATCTTGAGACACCGTTCGATTTATTATCCGATCCCATGATCCGCTGAGTCAGTCAGGCGCAATAAAAAGACGAAAAAAATAGTGAAGCATAGAATCGATTTTAGAATCGATTCATTACAACGGACAGTTCGAAAGAGTGGAATCAGTTAATTGAGTCGAACTTCCCATCACTAGTGTGAGTGACAGTAAGGCTTCAGCGTTGATTGGCTAGTACTCGTGTAACAGCCAATCAGAGATTGCTGTAGACGGGACATTAAATGAAGCATGGGATGATAGCAAAGAGCACAGAGGAAGAGACGGCGGCAGAGCCGCGGTGATTACAGACATTGTCTTTTAATTGTAATTGTATTTTAGTTTAAAATAAAACACCGATAATCAGCAAAATGCCTAATATCGGCCCCCAATAATCGACCGACCCCTATCTTTATGACAACTTATGTAAATAACCTAATTTAGATTTTTTTTTTCCAGGAATATTTGACATTTATTATTATCAATATTATTGTTACGGTCTTATGCAGATATGCTTAAATTATGCTGTAAAATATTTATTTTTAAAGAACATGAAGAACTCAAGAAGTTTATTCCGTGCCCTCCGCCAGCTCCTATTGCTCATCCTAAAGGTTAATTTTCCATTTTTCGAAATTTTATTTTGAAATGTATTCCTTCTAATGTTTTAGACCTGTAAGAATCGCAGTAGTATATAACCTGTAACAGTTAACTGTGTCTTCCTTTCTCCTGCAGTCTCTGAGCCAAAATCCACTATGACACCTGAACCTCAAGCAAAAGATGTAGCTCAGGCTGAACATGAACCACAGCCTGCACCTGCAACCCGGGCTGAACCGGAGCCAAAGCCTACACCAGCAACACAGGCACCCATGGTGCCCCCTTCCACAGGTATTAATTCTTCTTTTGTATTTACCTCATTTTATATATCTTGTGTGGTGATATCAGAGGTATTTTGTATAATACCGTGTTTTCCCAAAAATAACACCTACCCCGAAAATAAGTCTTAGCATGATTTTTCGGGATGCTCGTAATAAAAGCCCTACTGCAAAAATAAGCCCTAGTTCCTATCCCATGGATCATGTCCGTGGAGTTACGTCACTGTCGCATTGAATAACGGGATATCGGCGCCATATTCAGAGGAACGCAAATAACCATCAGGGGTGCGCTTCCCAAAAGCTCCTGTTAGCAACTAACATAGTTCGACCCAGTCACATGGTCCTAACCATGTAAGACGTTATCATAGTTAGCATCTATGCTTTTGGGAAACGCACCCCAGATCTCTTCACACTGGAAGAAATGCGAAGGTGGAGAAAGTGAAGAACAGTGAGAAACTGAAGTGCGCTGCCAAGCAAATGTATTTGTGTTACCGGCGATCAACAACATCAACCCTTGCGGGATGCCAGCGAACAAATGGACAAAGGACCCGATGCGCTGCCTCAGCTCTCTTATGGGCACATTGTCAACTACCAAGTGGTAGTTTTTGCCTATACTTTTGAAGTTTAAAAACTACAAATCTCTCTAAGCGCACGACAGTTCGCTGCCACCTGGGTGCATTTTCAAGGATTTTACAGGACAGCAGAGATGGCCTGGGGAATACTGCAGCACTTTTATTGTATCTATTTAGCGGTTATTCATTGATGTTCGCACTACTTCGCACCTACACAAACGTCATTTTCCCAGCATTAAAAACAACACTAATCTTAAGTGTCTCGAGCTTATTGTTTATAAATCCCTCGTGCAGATGTTCACATCACCGGTAAATGTACTGTAGTTTACTGTACATGGGAAAATAAGACTTCCCCTGAAAATAAGCCGTACCGCATCTTTTGGAGCAAAAATTTATATAAGACCCTGTCTTCTTTTCGAGAAAACACGGTATGTTGGTTTGTCTTTGTCTTGCTCCTGAAAAAACTCTCTATGATAATGTGTCCCTGGTTACTTAAAATGTAATGCCAAACCAACGTAAATATTCTCTAAAGTTCCTGATGAAAGAAAGAGGCCAGAGCAGAAGAAACCGGAGCAACTGAAAGTGGAAGAAGTTCCTTCTGTTCCAAAGGTTGCTGCTCCTCAGAAAGGTATAAATTAGGCATTCTCACAAGGGTGACTAACTCAAGCTTTGGCCCAGTAGTAGTTTACTCATTGTTACTAACATTTTTGCTGTTACTAACTGCATGGATATTGTTTAAGGTCGGCAATTTCTGATAACATTCTTTGATTAAAAAAATAAATATATAAACTTTGAAGACCCATTTTATCTTCAACTTTTAGACTCTTTTTGTCCTTAATATATCGATAATAGTGGGTCATATGTTTATTATTCCATTTTTTTTCATAGCTCTGAGACACATATGGCTTTGATTTTTATACCTCTTGGGTTACCTAACGTAATATAGTTTTTTCTTGTCTATTCTAAAATTTTAATTTAGTTTGTTTAGTTGCGACTGAAATTGTTGAATAACTCTTAACCAAATTTTACTTAGTGTCCTATGTAATATCTACTGATACATTTTCTATATGTCTGATGTTGTTGAATTTTATGTTAGCTCACCAGTATCTTATGTCAATTGCCTGTATTTAAATGTTCTTTAAAATGCCAGAATCTCTCACAAAACTGGAGGCATCTGAAATATTGCCTGAAAAAAAATCTAAAAAAGAGGAGGTACCTCCTCAAAAAACAGAGGGCACTCCAGGAAAAGGTAGATAAATGCAATCATTAAGAAATTAGCAAATTATTCAACTTTTGAAAAGTTTTGCATTTTATGCTATCTGGATTGTTTGCTAAGCAAGCCTAATTTAAAAATAATAATTCTAGCATGTTTGCTATTGTACATTGTTTTCAGGAAAGCTACATGTCAAAATGTGCTGACTCAGACTGTGTTGTAGTACTTTGCACTCGACAGAGTGGTGCTTTTACATCATTAGTCCAATCTGTTGTCTCCATGGATTCAAACATCTTCAAAAATACATATGTTCTTTAAAGGTCCAATGGACGCAAAGAAACCAGAAACACCAAAAGCTGAGGCAGCTAGGAAACCAGGCGTAAAGCCTTCAGCACCACAGGAGGCCATTCCACAGAAAGGTAACAGCTAGAATATGAGTTGGATGATTACTTTTTATTTTTATTGAATTGGTTGAATGCTTACATTTTATAAATCCCAAAGGTCCTAAGATCTTAATATATATTCACCCATTATTTTGTGACAGAATAGCATTACAATCACATATTAAAAATTCAGTTGTTCAGATTTGATAGAAGTGTCTAAACATGTAATTAATACCTCCGCATTTATTATTCTGTAAATGTAATGTCCATTTTAATTTAAGATGTCGAAAGAGTTAAGTGGTTGGTCCTTCAGCCTGGCAAATAACGACATTAACATGCATAATGCTGAGGCATTGCACTTTTTACATAATGTTTCTTCAGATTTGCATTTTATAGATATAAATTATGCATTTTGGTATCATAATGTAAATCTTTCTAATGTTGGATGAAGTAAAACAGAAAGAAGTCCTTGAGGAGATGTTACCAGTTGTGCCTACAAAGGAGGCTGAGGTCACTTTAACCACAGGTAGGCTTCAGACTAGTCGGGCATTTCAGGAACATCTGACTTTGTGTTATCTTCAGCCATTTTGTGTTGAATTTCTAGTTATGTATTTCAACCAAATGTATTTCTGTGTACTTTATGACTCTGTGGTTGCTTTTTGTCTATGTTAAGTTTCCGTTTAACATTCCTGCTGTAAATTATTTAAGGAAACCACAGTCGTTATTATTTTGTCAAGGAGACTTTAGAACTATACATAGCATGACAATTTTGATGGATACGACAGTAAAACACACATCATGTTGTATACTATGGCTACATGTAGAAAAGTTAAATGTATTCATTTTTCAGTTTAGAAAACAATAATAGTAATAATAATTAATTTCATTATTTAAACATTTAAGTACTTATTTTACAATTTATCTCTTAGATGCAAGACATTATACTTTTTTCCCCAAAGTATTTATCTTTGTTTTGAGTTTACCTGAAAATGCATTCTTGTTAGTATTTTTGGAAAGGCTAATTTCTTTCTTTGAGCTAAAAGGCAGACTCCTTTCTTTAACTGGCAGATACAAAAATACCCACAGGCTTGCATTAAATGTCCATCTGTGACAAATCCATTAATATATTCTTTCTATTGGGGTATAAAGGTGAGCATGTTATTCTTAAATGTGTGTTGTGTGCAGTATCCTTTTCATTACATGTGGTCCATGTTACATTTCCATGTTGCTTCTTGAAGTGATGGCCGTTCCTAAAGAGCCTGAGATGGCTCCATCTTCTCTGATTCAAAAGTGGGAGGAGATCTCATATGAGACTGAGGAGACCTCTCATGCAGAAGAAATTTATCTTCATGAA
>JAODKL010000036.1:7797864-7812498 GCA_026780765.1 Petrocephalus schoutedeni | reverse complement strand
AAACAAGTAATATCTGATAAGAAAGAAGAAATTCTTCCAAGTGAAATTATCTTACAGAAACAAAGTATACAAAAAGTGAAGAATACTGATGAAATTATTCAAGAGGAAATATTGATTTCTGCAAAAGAAGCAATAATTCCAGGCCAGAAAAGTCTTAGTGCAAAGGTTGAAGCTTCGTCTTTAAGAGGTATTTCTGCAAAATCAAAATTACTTAGTCATTCAGCTTTGAATTTCTTTGATGTGAGACCATAATCTCTGGATATCTTTTTGTCGGTTCTCAGTATGATTGATCAAATGTTTATTTCTGATTCTACATTGCCCTTTGCTATATCTCTTACAATATTCTTCTCAAAAGTGTCAGAACAAGAAAAGAAGATTGTTCCTGAAATATCCCCTGTATCAACTGGTCCTCCAGAAGGTACAGAAATTACTCTAGACCTATTTTAAAACTGATATTCTGCATGAAGTATAAGAACAAGTGAGTTTTATGTGTCTTATGTCACATGGTTTGACACAATGGAGTGTAAATAATTATTGAACCTTAATCTTTATTTTAAGTGCCAACAGTTGAGAAGAAAGCTGTGCCTGATGTAGCAAAACCTGTTCCTGATCATCTTGCAGCGAACGTTTCTCCACCCAAAGGTATTTTGTCTTATGTTTGAAGCACCCTGTGTCGTCAAACTTCATTTGCCCTTATATAAACAATAATATATATCTTGTTGATTAGCCCCCATGTTAGTTTTTTTTCTTTTTATTTTCAATTTAATCTTATATATTTAAAATAAATGAAAACGTATGTACAAAATAATGACTAACTATCCTCTTGAAGTGCCAGAAGAAGTGAAAAAGGTTACAGAAATTGCAAAACCAACTATCCAACAAGGCGAGAAACGATTAAAGACCGTTCCAGGTACTTTTCTTACATGAAACGGCATTCTGCCATTCCTTCTTGGTTGAAGTATGGGAATAGAAATGTAGTAAATGTACACTCTTCTTGAAGTGCCAGAAGATGCGAAAAAGGTTCCAGAAAAACGAAAAGCTACAATCCAACAAGTCGAGAAAGAATTGAAGGAAGTTGCAGGTATTTTAATTACTTGAAATAGCATTCTTCCATTCCTTCTTGGTTGACTTTTGTGAATAGAAATGTAGTAAATGTACACTCTTCTTGAAGTGCCAGAAGAAGCAAAACAGGTTCCAGAAAAACCAAAAGCTACAATCCAACAAGTCGAGAAAGAATTGAAGGAAGTTGCAGGTATTTTAATTACTTGAAATAGTATTCTTCTAGTCCTTCTTGGTTGACTTTTATGAATAGAAATGTAGTAAATGTACAATCTTCTTGAAGTGCCAGAAGAAGCGAAAAAGGTTCCAGAAAAACGAAAAGCTACAATCCAACAAGCCGAGAAAGAATTGATGGAAGTTGCAGGTATTTTAATTACTTGAAATAGCATTCTTCCATTTCTTCTTGGTTGACTTTTGTGAATAGAAATGTAGTAAATGTACACTCTTCTTGAAGTGCCAGAAGAAGCGAAAAAGGTTCCAGAAAAACGAAAAGCTACAATGCAACAAGTCGAGAAAGAATTGAAGGAAGTTGCAGGTATTTTAATTACTTGAAATAGTATTCTTCTAGTCCTTCTTGGTTGACTTTTATGAATAGAAATGTAGTAAATGTACAATCTTCTTGAAGTGCCAGAAGAAGCGAAAAAGGTTCCAGAAAAACGAAAAGCTACAATCCAACAAGCCGAGAAAGAATTGATGGAAGTTGCAGGTATTTTAATTACTTGAAATAGCATTCTTCCATTTCTTCTTGGTTGACTTTTGTGAATAGAAATGTAGTAAATGTACAATCTTCTTGAAGTGCCAGAAGAAGTGAAAAAGATTTCAGAAAAGCGAAAAGCTACAATCCAACAAGTTGAGAAAGAATTAAAGGAAGTTCCAGGTATTTTATTTCCTTGCAACAGCATTCTTCCATTCTTTTTTGACTGATGTCTTTGAGTATAAATATACAATTTAGCCTCATCAGAGGCATCATGTTTGTTTAATGTTTCTTGCTGCCTCTTATTATCAAATCAACATCCATGTCAATTACTACTTCTTAAAACTGTTAAAAAGCATTTTTAAAGATTCATGTAACCAAATTCCATTCTATCTTTGAAGTTCTAAAGCCAGTGCCAAAAGCTAAAGAAATAATACCTGTCATCAAGACAGAAACAGAAAAGGTTGCATCTGTAAAAGGTATTTTATTATTCTATCTCGGTTTTTGGATATAAGAAGAATAAAAAATGGTAGTTTAATTTTCTTAGTTTTTTGTTGTACTTTTGTCCATCTTCAAGTGACTTTTTATTTTACATATTTACATAGATTAAATAGTTTAATTTATGATAGCTATTCTAAGCAAGCTTATACTTTCTTTAAGTTCCATCAGCCCCAAAGATAGAGTCGGATGAGCCAAAACAAGTTTCTAAAAAAGCGGATGTGGTTTCCACAGTATCACCAGTTAGAGGTACATCTTTGGCATACTAATATCTCATTCGTCCTTATCTGTTTTTAAAAACTTGAACTCCACTCAAATATCTTGCTTTACATATTCTGGATTTAAAAATCTGTGATATTTTATTATTGGAATATGCATGCACACATATAAATACATCCATCCCCCATAACCAATGTAACTTTTCTGTAAGTATAAAATGTTTTCTTCATCAATCAGTGTCACCTAGATATATTGTCCACATATATATGTTGTCCATGTTTCTTGAATGTGTCAGAACCAGACAAGATGACTGTAGCTGAAGTCACCCCTCTTTCAGTCAAAGATATTGCACCTCCGGAAGGTACATTACACTCTGCTAAATCATTCATTTTAAATATAATTTATTGTTTGTTTGTTGTGATTTCTATATGGTTATGTTTTGTGGTTATTATTTTTTACTTAGGTTTCAGCCTTATATGTTTGTATCGTAACATGTATCACCCATGTTTCTTGCTCCATTTCATTGCATGACCATTTTCTTTGTCTTATATCTTTCTGTCTGTCTGCCAGCCTGTTATTCCGTCTGTCTGTCTGTCTGTGTGTCAGCCTTTCTGTCTAGGATTTTCCCTTTAATTTGTCATTGAATTAGAAATACGGAGCATTACCCATTCTTCCAAGTATGCTACACAAACAGTATACCAAATGTTGAAACCCAGTATAATATATAGCCTATATAATTTCTTTTACAGTGACATTTTTGACATTTTTGCTTTTTGGCCTAGATGATGCCAAGGGACCAGTTACAGCGCCAGGGGCACCTAAAAAAGGTATGGCAAAAGCTTTGCTTGTGTCAGTTACTTACATACATTATTATATTATCAATTTTGGTCAACATTATTGTATGCTATTTTAAGTTTCAAGTCTGTCTATGCAGTGGGTTTGTTTATTGTGTATGGTCGTCCTTGGTGTATGTTTAGTGTTGGTGAAATGTCTGATGACATTCTGAGAGTTGGTGTTTTGTTTGTCATGTGTTTTCTGTTTAAATGTGAATCCTTTATTATCCCTGACCCACACATTGAATGACCATCATTTCTTAAATTGAAAGGTATAATTTATGTAGAGGAGGAAAAAATGGAACGTCTGTCCTTGAAGAAGATAACCAGGATATCAAAGGGTAAGGACGAGGAAGAAGAAGTTGTGACACTTAGAAAAGTCCCCCGAGCACCAGCTGATGAAATTCCAAAGACCTCAAGTTACGCTGAAAAAGACATAGCCTATTCTGAAACTCCAATGGAAATAACATTTACAAAGAGTTTTGAAGTTAAAGAAGAAACTTCCAAAACTGCTGTAAATATCCACAGTAGAGAAGAAAAGGAGTTTGTTGAAGAGGTTCATATGAAGGAGCTTGTAGAAATAACCACAATAGATGGTATGGTGGAATCAACGGTACATTTAAATAAAGTTCCTACTGATGAAAAAGAAAAAGAAGGGTTAGGATTGAAGAAATCTGTCAAAGCTGCGAATGAGGAGACACCAGAAGAATCTAGTTTAACTATGAAGAAAATATCAAGGCTTCCAATGAAGGATACGGATAAAGAGACTGTGACCTTGAAACCTTTTCAAAAACCTAGCAAACCTGAAATAGAGAAGGAGAAAGACAAAGGAGGGGAACCTTTGACTTTCAAGACAACAGAGAGAACTCCAAAGGATGGTGTAGTAACAGAACCAATTACTTCTAAAAAGGCTAAAGGATTGTTAGTAAAAGAGGGGGAAAAAGAGGAGGACAGGGAACCTTTAGCCCTCAAGAGACCAGAAAAGGAGGAAGCTGTTAAAGAACTTGTTGCTGCTCCTAAAAAGACTGAATCAGTGTTAGCTGAGGACAAAGAAAAAGCTGTCAAAATTGTGAAAGAGGAAACACCAGAAGAACCTAGTTCAACTATGAAGAAAGTGAGAAGACTTCCAAAAACAGATACAGATAAAGAGACTGTAACCTTGAAACCATTTGAAAAACCTGCCAAACCTGAAACAGAGAAGGAGAAAGTCAAAGAGGATCCCTTGGCTTTCAATAAAATAGAGAAACCACCAAAGGATGATGTAGTCAAGGAAACTATTGTTCCTGAAAAGGCTGAAGCAGTGTTAGCCAAAGAGAAGGAAAAAGAAGAGGACAGGGAACCGTTTGCTGTCAAGAGACCACAGAAGGATGAAGCAGTTAAAGAACCGGTTGCTGCTCAGAGAGAAAAAGCTGTCAAAGTCGCAAAAGAGAAAACAGCAGAAGAACCTAGTTTAATTACGAAGAAAATATCAAGACTTCCAAAAACAGATACAGATAAAGAGACTGTGACCTTGAAACCATTTGAGAAACCTGCTAAAACTGAAATAGAGAAGGAGAAAGACAAAGGAGAGGAGCCCTTGGCTTTCAAGAAAATTGAGAAACCACCAAAGGATGATGTAGTCAAGGAACCTATTGCTCCTAAAAAGAATGAAGCAGTGTTAGTCAAAGAGAAGGAAAAAGAGGAGGATAGGGAACCCTTAGCCCTCATGAGGCCACAAACAGATGAAGCAGTAAAAGAACCTGTTGCTGCTCCTAAAAAGACTGAAGCAATGCTAGTCAAGGAGAAGGAAAAAATGGTAAAACTTGCCGAAGAGAAAAAAACAGAAGAACCCAGTTTAACGAAGAAGAAAGTGCAAAAACTTCCAGGAACGGATCCAGATAAAGAAAATGTGACCTTGAAACCATTTGAAAGACCTGCCAAACCTGACATAGAGAAGCAGAAAGACAAAGAAGAAGAACCCTTTGATTTCAAGAGAACTGAGAGACCGCCAAAGGATGATGTAGTCAAGGAGCCTACTGCTTTTAAAATGGCTGAAGCAGTGTTAGTTAAAGAGCCAGGAAAAGAGGAAGAAAAGGAACCTTTAGCCCACAAGAAACCAGAAAAGGAGGAAGCTGATAAAGAACCTGTTGCCACATCTAAAAAGCCTGAAATAGTATTAGTGAAGGAGAAGGAAAAAGATGAGGAGAGGGAACCTTTAGCTCTCAAGACACCACAAAAAGAGGAAGCGATTGAAGGACTTACTGCTGCTCCTAAAAAGGATGAAGCAGTATCAGGTCAAGAGAGGAACGGGGACCAGAAAACGGAACCCTTACCCATAAAGAGACTGCAAAAAGAAGAAACCGTTAAAGAACCGGGTGCTGCTCCTCGGAAGACTGAAAAAATTCTGGAAGATGAAAAAAAGGTTACCCAGGAAACTATTCAAAAAACTCCACTTGAACTTGATAAATTATCAGCTAAAGTGAAAACACCTCCAATAGATGAACAGGAAAGGGAAAAAGTACAGCTTTTTTCAGAAGCACCTGAACCTGAAGTACCAATGGCTGTTCCACTGAAAACAGATAACTTGAGTTCAAAGGATGATGAAAAAGCAGTGCCTTTAAAAATGACCAGACACTTACCAAAAGAACCTGAGGAAGCGGAACAAGAAATGTCACTCAGGCCTGTGGAGGTGTCAAAAGCAGGCTTGGAACTGAGAAAGAGTCCTTCACCCAAAGTTGAAATACCAGTAACAGTTGAATTGACTCCTGTCGAGCGTAAGTCCAGCGTAGGTACCCCTAAAACATTACCAAAAAAAGTGTCTCCTAAAGACTCCATTGATTCAGTTACTCTAAAAACAATACCAAAGAAAACCTCAACACCAGAAGAAAAGACTCCTGAAGATACTCGACTAAAATCTGGGAAAGGAATGATACTACAAAGAAAAGAACTGTCTCCTCAATCTGTGCAGCTCAGGAAGGTTCCTACACAGCAGGAGGAGGAAGTATCCAAAGAAGAGCCTAAGAGACAGGTGGAAGATGAGGTGAAAAGTTTAGGATCGGAACTTACTCCTCATGGGAGTTATGGATCTTATGGTTCAGAAGATTGGGAGGTAACCTCCCAAGCCTCCGAAGAGGGTGC
Source organism: Petrocephalus schoutedeni (assembly GCA_026780765.1). Classification (NCBI taxonomy): domain Eukaryota; kingdom Metazoa; phylum Chordata; class Actinopteri; order Osteoglossiformes; family Mormyridae; genus Petrocephalus; species Petrocephalus schoutedeni. Next base: position 7,806,078 of record JAODKL010000036.1, on the reverse strand, counting down.
ACTTGAGACTCCAGGAATGAAGGGTGACAGACGAGGTGAGAGGATGACCATGGATCCTCTTTGCTGACACCTTTACACCCTGCATCGAAGACAATAACAATTATCATTTTCTTATCATGAATGACTTTTCTTTCATTTCAAATAAATGTTTGTCTATCATCATTGTTGTTGTTCTGTCTATATAACAACGTTAACATTACCATCTTACTAACAGCAATTAAGTTGATATTCCATCATTTGTTTGATTCATTATTGCATGATAATTTTTCTCATATCTTTTTTTAATGTTTTTATTTAATTGTCTCTCTATGTGCATATTGCCATCTTCATGTTTAACCTACCATCTTTTGACAAATGTCAAATGACTTTTGGCAGATGACTGTTGATTTGGGAATGTATTATTTGTTCCAGTGGTAATAATTTTTCTAACCTAACACAGATGGAAAGCCAAAAGAAGAGCCGGGAAAAGGTAGAGGCATATTAGGTAAGGTAAAGGGTTCGTCTATGTAGCTGGTTCCAACTTACGGCATTTTTCCACTGTCACCAAGAACTTAGCCCTACCTGAGCTCTACCGCGAACTTATGATTTTACATTGTAAATTATCAGGGCCATACCCAAGCTGTACCCATGCTGACCTGGCACTGTCTAATAGCAGGGCCAAAAGCATGACCAAACCAAGCTGGCCGGGTCACCACCATGATTGATCAAAGTGCAGGGAGATACCAGTGCTGCCTATTGACATGCATGGAACATCTAAAGAAAAAAGGGCATACAGTATTGTATGTATTAATCATCATTACAAGTATCGTATCACGAAGTATTGATGCATTCCCAATAACTCGAAACTTGAAAATTTCCAACCAGCTACTTAAAAAGTACACAGTTTATATGTACGCCGTGTGAGCAGTGTAAATAAGTGGCTTTGCAGTTTGACATCACTGTCACTCTCAAAACCCACAATTTTTTTACCAACCCATCTGTATTGGAAAAACTAATCAAGCTGGAACCATGCTGTAACTTGTCTCTCTTCAGGGTGTGGCTTGGGTATGACTCGGTTTCTGTATGCCAGTGGAAAAGTACAAAAAAATCTGTGAATATGATTTTTTGTTGTATAAAACACCAGTTGTTTTGCATGGGTTTTTCATTTAGCATTTGTATTTCTGTCCACTATGACATATTTCAGTTAATGTTAGTAATATTAAAAAAATAGTGTTTTGTGCTTAATTGGTAGCAAGACAAACACCATCTCCTGGAGATGCTGATAAGAGGAAAGGCATGAAAACTGGCGCTGGAGGTGACAAACCACCAGGAGATGCACCATTTGGATTCCAGCTTAAGGCTGTCCCTTTGAAGTTTGTAAATGGGTTGAAAGATATAGTTCTACAAGAAGCTGAGTCGATAGGCTCCTCGGCAGTATTTGAGTGTCAGGTGTCCCCCTCCACTGCCATTACTTCATGGATGAAGGATGGAAGCAACTTGAGAGAAAGCCCTAAACACAAGTTCACCTCAGATGGCAAAGATCGTAAGCTTGCCATTATTGATGTCCAGCTGTCGGACACCGGAGAATACACCTGTGTCGCTAAGCTGGGAAACAAAGAAAAAACCTCCACAGCCAAGCTCATCGTTGAAGGTATTTAAATGACCTCAATAAGAACAACCCAAAGAGAAATTTTATCCTGCTCCTATTTGTTGATGATTCTGCTTGTTTGGCTCTTTGGGCTGCAGACTTTATTAAGCAACATAACGCACTTGAAGGAGATTGATAATCATTTGATTCCACTATCTTTGATCTTTTGAATGATGGATAAAAAGATCCCCTTGAATGATACTTTTATATTAATACTTGTTTCAATTTTAGGACTTGGTAAATAAAATACTATGAGCAACAAAAGTATGAGCACAAATGTGTTAATAATAAGTATGTATCTGATAAATCTGTATTGACAGTGACTGTGGCCGGCTTTTTTCTATAGAACTCCCTGTCAAATTTACAAAGAATTTGGAAGAGGAGATGTCAGTGCTCAAAGCACAGTCACTGTATTTAACCTGTGAATTGAACAAAGAAAGGAGTGTAGTCTGGAAAAAAAATGGTATACCTCTTGAACGAATCCCAGGAAAGATAGCCATTAATGTCATAGGACTGCAACATTCTATTACAATCCAGAACACAGATAATGAAGATGCTGGTATATACTCATGTGAGTATGAAAATCTCAAGACTGAAGGAGATATTAAAATCATTGGTAAGTATCACCGAAACAGAATCACTTTCTCATCCTCTCTGAAAACATATAAATTATCACTTAGGATATACATTGTGTTATGTTCTCTTTTAATCACAAAACCACTTTGCTTCGTAGAAATAATCAGAGATTGGCTGATGAAACCTTTGAGAGACCAGCATGTAAAACCTAAGGCCACTGCAACCTTCAAATGTGAGCTATTCAAAGACACACCCAACTGGAAGTGGTTCAAAGAGGATGATGAGATTCCAATTGAGCCAACAGATAAAACTGAAGTGAATAAGGATGGAAGAAATCTCTCTCTCTCGATTAAGAATGCAGCTCCCGATGATGTGGGAGAATATGCTATTGAGGTTGAAGGCCGCAGATACCCAGCTAATCTAACTCTTGGAGGTATACAAATATTTATTGTGAGCCTTTTTCTGTACAACTTTATGCATACAGTACATTCTTGTGGAACCTGTATTGAATAGAATAGCATCTTAATTTACACACCTGAAAAAATGTATATAAAAAAATTATTAGTTCAAAAAATGAATTTATTAATTTGCACAAGTTTTTGGCTCACAAAATTCTCTTTTGACATTTTTCAGAGCGTGAAGCTGAGATCCTAAAACCTCTCACCAGTGTTGAGGTCTATGAGAAGGACAACGCTACCTTTGAAACTGAAATTTCTGAGGAAGATGTTATAGGAGAGTGGAAGCTTAAAGGACAGATTTTGACTAGATCACCTGTAAGAATAAAATTCAGTTTCTAGGTATTTTATATATATATATTTAGAGAATTTATTATTATTATTTTTTTGTGTGTGTGTGCTTTAGACATGCGATATCAGAACAGAAGGACAGAAAAGGATTATCACATTAAAAAATCTTGAAGTTGATCAGTCTGGTGAAGTCTCGTACCAAGCACTGAATGCCATCACAGCTGCAGGGCTCACGGTGAAAGGTAAAGTACAGGATTTTATAGTCCATCACCTACAAATGGCCTTGCAATTTGAGTGACATCCAAAAAAAACTTGTTCTTTTTCCAGAAATTGAACTGGACTTCACTGTACCTCTGAAGGATGTTTCTGTACCAGAAAAGAAACAGGCCCTGTTTGAGTGTACAGTCACAAGGGACATTCCCAAGGTCATGTGGATGAGGGGATCTGACATTATAACATCAGGAAAAAAGTATGACATTATTGATGATGGAAAGAAGCACATGCTGGTCATCAATGACTGTGAATTTGATGATGAGGACGAATACAGTATTGAAGTCTTGGACAAAAAGTCAACAGCCAGGCTAACTGTGGAAGGTAAGTTGAAAGTTTTGTGGTTCATCTAATTTGTTCAGATAAACATGTAGATGTATTGCTAAACATTTTTACTCCTTTAATGGAATATCACTGCAATGGGTGGGCGGCCTATTCTAGTTTGTTCCCTGCCTTGTGCCCATAGCCTCCAGGCTCTGGACCCCCCATGACCCTGAACAGGATAAGGGGTTATGGAAAAATGGGTGGAAGGATGGATGAAATATCATTTCTGTTGATCATTTACAGTTTTGCTTATTATGTTGCATATTATGCATATTATGAGTGCATCTTAGCAAGCCTTACACCAGAAACCACATCAGAACTTCAATAGTATTTTGTAGCTGTTTAAATGTTTTCCTATTTCCCTAGAGATAAACCGTCTTTTATGTTATAGGTGTGAGGCTCAAGTTCATTACACCCTTAAAGGACCAAACAGTGACAGAGGGCAAAACAGCTCGGTTTGAGATTGAGCTCAGTCATGACGATGTACCAGTGACGTGGTACAAAAATGAAATCAAACTACATCCGAGCAGAACTGTGCTTACTCATGTTGATGGAAAGAAGCATATATTAGAAATCAAAGAGGTCACGCTAGATGACACCTGCCAAATCACAGCAGAGGCTAAAGGAGTACCCACAACAGCAAACCTTTTAGTTATAGGTAATCATGGTTTATTTTTCTGCTTAGATTTTAGAACACTTTCTTTCATTAAAAACTTTATTTAAATACTTTATATAAGTAATGTAGGGTAGTCACATGTTTAGAAATGCATTTTAAATTTATGTGCAGTGGTACATGGGGAAAAAAAAACATGCATTCCCTTTGTTTTCAAAAGCTGGAATTAAAAAAAAAATTTTTTACTTATTTTTATTTGTAATTTTTTTGTAAATTTTTTGTTTGTAATCTTTGAATCTCCTGTTACAGAGGCTGATCCATACTTCACAGTTAAATTACAAGATTATACTGCAGTTGAGAAAGATGAAATAATCTTAGATTGTGAACTGAGTAAAGATGTACCCGTAAAATGGTACCACAATGATACCGAAGTCATTGCTTCTAAGTTGGTCACAATACAGGCTGATGGAAAAAAGAGAACCATGTCAATCAAACGAGTGGAAAACAAAGATGAGGGAAATTATATGTGTGATTGTGGGACTGATAAGACAATGGCACATATTACCATTGAAGGTACGTGTCATCAAGAGGGCTTGCTTTTTTGTTGCTTATGATGATTTTTTAACAAGTTCATTCATTTTTTCTTTTTCTTTAATAGCTCGTGATGTTAAGGTAGTCCGTCCCTTGTATGGTGTGGAGCTCTTTGATGGAGAGACAGCTCATTTCGAGGTGGAAATCTCTGAAGATGATGTTCCTGGCCAATGGATACTAAATGGCGAAATCTTGCAGCCATGTCCTGTATGGATATCAAAATTCTTAATGTTCTTTACAGTTTTATACTAAATTTCACAAATAACATAATAATGATGTCTTGATATTTTGCAAATATTGCTTTTTCATACTGTTAATTTACTGTTTTTTGGTATGATTTATAGGACATTGAAATAATTCAGGATGGACCCAAGCATATCTTGACATTGTACAATTGCAAGGTTCCCCAAACAGGAGAAATAACATTCCAGGCTGCAAATGCCAAGTGTACAGCTAGCCTGAAAGTGAAAGGTACATACCTCAGTAATTTATGTGCATTTTGGTAGTATCAGTATTTAGAACCACTGCCACATTTATAATTTAAAATAAGTAATCAGTGGAGTGATCTGAGATTCTCTTTTGTGACAAACAGATTTACCGCTCACCTTTATCAGCCCACTTAGTGATGTACAAATATTTGAGAAGGATGAGGCAATGTTTGAGTGTGAAGTATCCCGGGAAATAAAGAGCTTTCGGTGGCTACGAGGGTCCACGGAGATTACATCTGATGAGAAGTTAGAGACTTTTCAAGAAGGAAGACGGCACATTTGTGTAATTAAATGTGCTGGCTATGTGGATGAAGCCAAATACACATTTGAAGCAGAAGACAAAAGAACCACAGGAAGACTGATTATTAAAGGTATAAAAATCGATGGCTATATCAGTTATTATTATTATTATTTTTTTATGTGTTCCTGTTTTTTAAGTTGATCAGCAGGCTACTTACTTATCCTCTGACATTTCAGGGATTCGACTTGAATTCATCAAGCCCATTACGGACGTCACGGTGAAAGAACGCGAGATTGCAGAATTCAGTGTTGAGCTGTCTCACGAGAAGGTCCCAGTCATGTGGTACAAGAATGATGTGCGGCTGCGCCCAAGTAAAATGGTGTATATGTTAGAAGTTGGCACAGTTCACACCCTCATCTTCAGAGACGTTTCCCTTGATGACACATCTGTGATTAAGCTGGAGGCAATGGGAAAGAGTTCAGAGGCTATGCTGACTGTCCTTGGTAAGAATGTAATGCATATTAAAAGTAATTTGATTGTAACTTAATATGAAATATACAAAATATACAGTTTTCCTATATTAATATCTATAGATTGCTCCGTCCTTCGTTCAGGATATTAAATAAATTGTTCAAATTGAGCTTAGAGACTCTCTTCTGGCTTCACAGAGGGAGAGCCGTACTTCATTACCAAATTGCAGGACTATACCGCAGTGGAGAAGGATGAAGTGGTGCTGATGTGTGAAGTGAGCAAACCTGCCGCAGAAGTGAAATGGTTCAAGGATGGCAAGGAAGTCACTCCGTCCAAAAATGTGCAAATCAAATCTGACGGCAAGAAGCGTGTGCTGATTTTTAGGAAGGCACAGAAGAATGACACTGGGGAATATACTTGTGACTGTGGTTCTGACAAGACTGCTGCACAACTTGACATAGAAGGTGTGTTTTCAGCATTTTCCGGTGGTATTGTATGCGTTTTGAAAGGTTTGTGTTTCAGCAGACTGAACCCCAGGTGATATTTTCCGTTCTTTTGCAGAACGTGAAATTGTGGTCATCCATCCTTTGTCCAGCATAGAGGTGACGGAAACCGAGTCTGCACGCTTTCAGATTGACATCTCCGAAGAGGATGTCCATGGTTCTTGGAAGCTCAAAGGAGAGACTCTTCACCAGTCTCCTGTAATATATATTTATGTGTACATTTTGTAGATGGCAAATTATTCTCTTAATTTTCCTAATGAATTACATGCTGTATTCAGCAAGGCGTCAGAGAAGTGTAATATATGAAATCAGTCAATTCATTTTCATTATAACTGTGTACTCTCTTCATCCCTTCTTTTTCCCTCCTAAGGATTGTGAAATGAAGGTAGTGGGCACCAGGCATATTCTGATCCTCTACAATGTGCTGATAATTCAGGCTGGTACGGTAGACTTTCAAGCTGCCAACGCTAAATCCAGTGCTCACCTCAAAGTCAAGGGTGAGTAACAAACACTAAAAACCGTTGCATGCAGGAAAATCTGGATCAGCTTGTGATGGTTTAACCAACAGCAGTTAATATTTAATAATTCTTTGAAAAAAGAATTTGATCTGAGACATTAAAATGGAAACTAGCTGCACTTATAAATTCAGTGGTAGATGAATGTATTGTTTATTAATGCTGCACACACGCCACCATATCACTCAGTTTTTACTACCGGATTTATTATTATTATTATTTAAGGATGACTAACAATGGCTTTTTCTCATCAAAAAGCTCGGGTGATTGGACTTTTACGACCACTCAAGGACGTCACAGTGACTGCTGGGGAGACCGCTACTTTTGACTGTGAACTGTCCTATGAAGGAATTGAAGTTGAATGGTTCCTTGGGAACACAAAATTGGAGCCAAGTGAAAGAGTAAGTTAAATCAGTGTCATGATCATTATATTGTTTATTTATTTAATTTTTGGTAATTTGTTTTTTTCATCAAATAATTCCTCTAATCCATCCATTTTTATACCTGCTTGCTGTGAGGGTCTGGAGCTCCATTTTTGGAAAATAAATTAAGGATTATCATTAACATTCAAGCAAATCAAGCACTTTAATTAGTACTAATGTGCTACTGAATTTGCATGTCTACTTTCCCACAATTTAAAAAATTTGACTTTTTTTCATTGAGCACATTTTGTTCAAAGCTTCCTTTATTTATTAATAAAAGAGTTGTATTTAGTTCCTAGATTTCATAACTTTCTTTTTGATATTTGCAGATTGTCATTCGTATGGAAGGGAGAATTCATACGCTGATCCTCAGAGATGTAGCACTGACAGATGCCGGAGTCGTACAAATAAAGGCTAAGGACTTTGTCACTCAGGCTCAACTCATTGTGAAAGGTATGGACATTCCCCACTGTTTTGCGAGTATGTCAGCTGCTCTGCCAACAAGTACGTGAAAAATTAGGATGGTGAGCAATATCATGAAAGGTCTGATATTGCGCTTAGGTGTGATCAAATATATAACAGTTTGATTGGTAACTGACCAGTACAAATCAGAAAATTTAATCCCACATGCTATGTGAGAATCTTGTTTAGGTCAAATTTATATTCATCATTATCAATAATGAATCATTATTTATGAATAGCATATTTTAATAAAACATATATTTTTCGGTTACAGAGCCACCCGTTGAGTTTACCAAACCTCTGGAAGACCAAACCGTAGAGGAAGAGGCCACTGCCATCTTGGAGTGTGAAGTCTCCAGGGAAAA
>JAODKL010000036.1:7715945-7764484 GCA_026780765.1 Petrocephalus schoutedeni | reverse complement strand
AATTGTCTTTCAGATACCCCTGGTCCCCCAGAACCCCCATTTCTAATCAGTGATGTAAATGCTGATACTTGCACACTGTCTTGGCAATCACCACTTGAGGATGGAGGTAGTACTATCACCAACTATGTGGTAGAAAAATGTGATATGAGCAGAAATGATTGGGTCATTGCTGTATCATCATGCACTAAGACTACTTGCACAGTTGGGAAGCTTATCCCTGGAAAGGAATATACATTCCGTGTTCGAGCTGAGAACCGCTTTGGTCTAGGAGAGCCCATTGCTTCTGAGAGGATGATCGCCAAATTTCCCTTCGGTGAGATCCATTGACATAGATGACTATATTGTACATTTCTGCAATGAAACCGAGATTAAAAATTCTATTTATTTTCAGAGGTACCGAGTGAACCTTTGAACTGTCACATCCTAAAAGTCAATAAAGACTGCATGTTTGTTGCCTGGGAAAAACCAGCCAGTGATGGTGGCAGTCCAGTAACTGGATACTACATTGAGCGTAAAGAACGGAACAGCCTGCTCTGGGTGAAGGCCAATGACACAATTGTTCGTACAACTGAATATCCTTGCAGTGGACTCATTGAAGGTCTGGAATATACCTTCAGGGTATCAGCCATTAATCGTGCTGGACAAGGAAAACCAAGCAAAAATACTGAATTTGCCACAGCAAGAACACCAGTTGGTAAGGTTCTTATGATAAGGTTCTTATGATTATTTATCTTGCTTTTCTCCTATAATAATGATTAAGTAAAGTAATACTAGTTGCTTGTTTCCCTGTGTCATTCTCTTACAGATCCACCAAGCAAGCCTGAAGTCCTTGACGTGACTAAGAATTCAGTTACCCTGTTATGGAACAGACCAAAACATGATGGTGGCAGTAAGATCACTGGATATTACATTGAAGCTCTAAAAATTCCCGAAGACAAATGGGTGCGCTACAACATAAGCAGCCAAAATTTACCCAAAGAAGAATACACTGTAACAGGGCTAGAGGAAGGCAGGCAGTACCAGTTCAGAATACTTGCAAAAACTGCAGTTAACATCAGCAGACCATCTGAAATGTCTGATCCAGTTGTAATATCTCCTGAAAATGGTAAGACTATTAATGAAAAAGTATTACCAAAAGATGGAATATTGATTTGGAAATTTGTATTCTAATGAGAAAATGTCATTTAAATTCAAATGAGAAAATGTCATTTGTTTGGCTTTTCAGTACCACCAACTATAGAAATTGGGCTTCAAATGAAGGCACTACAACCAGTTAAAGCTGGGAAAAATGTGTGCCTTGAAGCTCAAGTGTTTGGAAAGCCAATGCCAAAAGTTACTTGGAAGAGGAATGAAGAGATACTGAAACCTTCTGAAGTCTTGAAGATGTCACAGAAAAGAAATCTATTCCTCCTAGAGCTATTATCAGTAACAAGAAATGAGACTGGAGAATACACTATTTTGGCAGAAAATGCAAGTGGTTCGAAATCAGGTGAAATTCAGCTCAAAGTTTTAGGTAAGTAAAATGTATAGCAAGAAGCAGGCGTAAACACTATATATTTAATAAATAAGTTTGACGTTCCATACTTATTTCTTCAGATGTACCTGGCCCACCAGTTTCTGTCAAATTTGGAGATGTGTATGCAGATCACATCAAACTGAGTTGGGAGCCACCCATTGCAGACGGCGGCTCTGCAATTACCAACTACATTGTTGATAAACGTGAAACAAGCAGAGCAAACTGGGCTCAAGTCACATCCAAAATCAGTGCTCAGCAGACTGACTATTCTGTTGAAAAGCTGATTGAGGGTCGTGAGTACCAGTTCCGCATTCATGCCGAAAACAAGTATGGCGTGGGTGATCCTATCCTGACAAACCCTATTGTCGCTAAGAACCCATTTGGTAAGTTGATTATCGTTTTCTTATTTGTCACAAAAGAAAATTACAGACTTTGTTTGAATAGGGCAAGGACTCATGCAAATATTTTACATTGTAGATGTCCCTGGTGCTTGTGATCCTCCAATTATTACTAACATAACAAAGGACCATATGACAGTGAGTTGGAAAGAACCTGCAAGTGATGGTGGATCCACGATCCTTGGTTACTTGGTTGAAAAGCAGGAAACCAAAGATGTAAATTGGGAAAAAGTCAATAGAAAACCAATAATAGAGAGATCTATTGAAGCTACCGGTCTTTCAGAAGGAAATGAGTATAAATACAGAGTTATTGCTCTTAATAAGGCTGGCCCTGGCAAACCAAGTGATGCATCCAAAGCCGCCATTGCTCACGATCCTTTGTGTAAGTAAATAAGTGTGTCTGTAACTTTGGGAATGTGATCAACTGCCATAAAATCGAAAATCAAAATGTTTTCATGTGCTGTCCCACAGATCCTCCTGGACCACCAATCTCTCCAAACGTTGTTGATACAACTAATAGCACCGTCAGTTTATGCTGGACAGAACCAGCTAATAATGGTGGATGTGAAATATTAGGCTACCTCGTAGAAAGCAAGAGAGATGATGCTCCCGACTGGACACGGTGCAATGTACCAAGGAACCTTCAGGAGACAAATTACATTGTTACTGGACTAATAGAGAATACTGAATATATGTTTCGCGTCACAGCTGTGAACAAGGTTGGATTCGGTGAACCAAATGAAGTTCCAGGCAAATATACAACCAAGGACATTTTGGGTATGGGTGCTAATATTTTAATATTTTAGTGAGTGGAGTGTAGACCTACTATCAGTGATTAAAAAATATTAATTAATTAATTTATTAATTTCCACCACTTATCTGGGTCCAGGTAACAGGTATATATTATATGTGCAGAGAGGCACATATACGTAAAAAAAAGTATTTTTCACAAATTACAAATACTTACAGATGCTTATTAAATGTAACAAAATATAATACAAAATACTGGTGTATTTAATTAAAATTGAAGTAATTTGTAATTTAAAAATACAAAAATACATGTAAAATAGTAACGGTATATGATGACCAATGTGTACCATTGCAGCCCTAGTAATGCATAGGACTTGTAGAGCTTTCCCTTGTGACATTTTTCCATGTGCGAACTTTAAACAGAATAATAATTATGTGATTTACATGCGTTATAGCATTGACTATGAATTGAAAAATGACTTTTGTAACATCTGCAGCAGGGAATTGTGGACGGAACCACAATACAAATTTTCCACATTATTTTCCAGTAGGGTGCTGAATATGCGCAAACTTGAAAAATAAACTTGTTCGATACAGTATATGCTGAAAAAATGGAAGCAGCAGCTACGACACATATAATGGTAGCATGCCTGTAGAAATGATCTAAAAGTTAATTCATAAGGTCTAGAGTATAGCACTGCTGTTTGCTAATCGCTCTATTTTTCGGCCCTATTTTTTTCCAATTATTTCAGCTCCTCCAGAAGCTGAACTTGATGAAGAGCTAAAGAAAACTGTAGAGTTGCGTGCTGGAACCCCGATGAGGTTGTACATTCCACTAAGGGGTCGTCCTGTTCCCAAGGCAACGTGGGCCAAGATGAACAGCAATATTAAAGATAGACCAGGAATTGTGATTAAGACAACAAAATTTGATACTCTTGTTTATATTGAGAAAGTAAATAGATATGATGCAGGAAAATATATTCTGAATTTGGAAAACAGCAGTGGAGTGAAAATGTACACAATTACTGTCAAGGTTTTTGGTAAGCTAATCCTAATCTGAATATGTTTTATGTTTTAACTTAATGTTTTAAAAAAGTCAATTAATTTCTTTTTAAATAATTTTGTCTGTAATACAGATACCCCTGGGCCACCGCTTAATCTAATTGTAAAGGAAACAACAAAGAATAGTGCTTCTCTCTTTTGGGATTCTCCTTTAATCGATGGAGGAAGCCCAGTAAAGAATTATATAATTGAAAAACGTGATGCTGAACGAAAGTCATGGTCTACAGTTGCAGATGACTGCACTAAAACATCTTTCCTGATTCAAGACTTGGAGCCAGGAAGATCTTATTTTTTCAGAGTATTAGCTGTAAATGAATATGGAGTTGGGGAGCCAGGTGAAATTTCGGATGCTGTAAGAGCTTCAGGTGTGTGATATAGTATAATTTTATTTAGAACAGTATTTTAAAAGGCTGGTGTGTATTGATAGCATTTCTTAAGAGGAATATGTATTTTTCAGAACAACCAGGGCCAGTTTTGGACTTCAAGACATTATTGGTGACAAAAGATTCATGCACACTTGCTTGGAAGAAACCAATTAGTGATGGAGGAAGTCGTATAATAGCATATGTGTTGGAAGTGAAAAATGGAAAAGATACTTGGAAGACCCTGATGAAGTCAAAGAACATGCAATACAGTGCCAAAGACCTTATAGAAGGAAAGGAGTACACTTATAGAGTGAGAGCAGTAAACGATGCTGGAGATGGGGTTGCGGAGGAACTTAATGTTATGGCTAAAGACCACACTGGTAGGTTTAGTTTGAGAAATTTTTATTTTTAATTATTAACACTTTTAAAAAAAATACTTTTATGTTTCTACTTGTCCTTTTTATATATTTATTTTTAGTTCTACCTGGATGTGACTTAAGAGACTTACCGAATTTATGCTATACTGCAAAAGAGGGAAGCACTGTTCGCCTTAAAATTCCCATAAGTGGCAAACCTGCTCCTACTGTAACATGGAAAAAAGGTGAAGATGTCACTTTAACTGATAGTGGCCGAGTATCTGTTGAATCCACAGCTGTCCACACAACTTTGCTGATTCATGACTGCCAAAGAGGTGATGCCTCAAAATACACAATTACTCTAAGAAATAGTGCTGGCAGCAAAGAATCCACCATATTTCTCAGAGTGGTGGGAAAACCAGGAATACCCACAGGGCCGATCAAGTTTGATGAAATCACGGCTGATGGAATCTCCTTAAAATGGGGTGCTCCAAAGGATGATGGAGGATCAGAAATAACCAATTACGTTCTTGAAAAAAGGGATTCGGTAACCAAAATGTGGGTTACCTGTGCTTCAGCTGTGCAGACGAACAGTCTAAGAGTAACTGGTCTTCATGAAGGAACTGAATACACATTCAGAGTTTCTGCAGAGAACAAGTATGGAATAGGAGAAAGCCTCAGATCTGATTCTGTTGTGGCTAAGCATCCATTCAGTAAGTGCTTGTCATTTTAGCATGCTAGCTTGCTGTCGCAGAATGTGGCTGAAAATGTATTATGTTTTTGCTAGATGTGCCAGATGCACCACCACCACCCCAAATCACGAGTGTGCACCATGATGCAGCACAATTGGCGTGGTCTGATCCAAGGAAGACTGGAGGCTCCCCTGTTACAGGTAGTTGAACACTGAGTATTATTTTTTTTTAATCTTTCTCATGATGTTATGTTTCTCATTGTGATATAAAATGTATTTTTATGCTGCTAGGATATCATGTTGAATATAAGGAAAGAAACAGCTTGCTGTGGAAGAGAGCCAACAGTGCTCCGGTGAAAATGAAGGAATATAAAGTAACAGATTTAACAGAAGGCCTTGAGTATCAATTCAGGATCATGGCTATAAATTTGGCGGGTGTTGGAAAGCCCAGTCTACCTACAGAGCCAGTAGTTGCCTTAGATCCGATTGGTAAGTTAAATCATACAATGTAACGGATATATTTATCAAGGTTTTTTTTCCCATTTTATTAATTTCTTCTTTATGTTGCTTTAGATCCTCCCGGCAAACCAGATGTGGTCAGCATTACACATAGTAGCATAACACTTCAATGGACTGAACCCAAGTATGATGGTGGCCACAAACTGACAGGCTACATAGTTGAAAAACGTGACTTGCCCTCAAAATTCTGGATGAAAGCTAATAGCACTAATGTTGTGGATTGTGCATTTACTATAACTGGCCTTCAAGAGGGATGTAAGTTTGAATTTAGGGTAAGAGCTAAGAATGCAGCTGGAGCCATAAGTCCTCCATCAGAGCAGACTGATACAATTATATGCAGAGATGAATACGGTAAGGAATGTTTTTGTTGTTTTATGGAGAAAAAAATATAAGATTTTAAATGTGCATTATTGTGCCATAATAACAACTTGTAATATTTTTGACAGAGGCACCAACCATAATTATTGATCTAACAGTGAAGGAGGGACTTACACTTAGAGCTGGTGACACAATTGTAATAACTGCAACAAGCATAACCGGAAAACCAACTCCAACATCCTTGTGGTCAAAAGCGGGAAGAGACCTCAAACCATCAGATTTATGCCAGATTGAATCTACCCCAACGTCTTCAACATTATCAAAAAAGTATGCCACCAGAAAAGATTCTGGAGAGTACACTATCTCAGCCAGCAATCCATTTGGTGTTAGAGAGGAACATGTTAAAGTGACAGTTCTGGATGTTCCTGGCCCACCTGGGCCCCTTTTAGCCAGCAATGTTTCTGCTGAGAAAATTACATTAACATGGTCACCACCCCATGATGATGGGGGGTCTGCAATTAAATCGTACACTCTAGAAAAAAGAGAAACAAGTCGTCTTCTATGGACCATTTTGGCTGAAAATGTAACAGATTGTCATTTAGTTACAAGCAAACTAATCCAAGGCAATGAATACATCTTCCGAGTTTCAGCATTAAACCATTATGGTGTTGGAGAATCGACACAGTCCGAACCAGTGAAAATGGAAGACACCTTTGGTATGTTGAGAAGCTTTAAAATAGAATGTTAATGTTGGGATTGATAATTCTTCTCAGAAGAGATTGATAATAGTAAGATAAAATTATAAAAGATAAAAATTGTGACGTTAACATACTTTATTTCACTTACAGCTAGTGCATTTTAGTCACTCTGTCATAAAACAAATGTATAGGAACTGTTCAGTCTTCAAAAAACAAAACAAAATAGAAACAACAATTCTGCCTCTCCTTTGCTTGGCATGTGGGGAGGTATTTAAGGCCCCTAAGACTGTAGTGTATAATAATGTAGTGTAGTGGATAATAATTTATACTGTAAGCAGTACTTCATAGGGAAAAGATTTTAAATCATGACTTCAATGTAGGGAAAAACTAGCTTTTGTTAAGTCAGATTCACTTCATATGTACCCAATGAGAAAATACAATGGCTTTGGTGTTTCTCTTATCACACATCTCATATTATGTCATTAATGAAACATCTGTAAATGTTATTAAATTTCAATTACAGGTCCACCTGGTCCACCATCCAAACCAGTCATTGAGAATGTCAGCAAAAATTCTGTTACCATCTCTTGGAAGAGACCGATTGAAGACGGAGGCAGTAACATTATTGGATATAATGTTGAAAGAAAAGAAAGAAATGGGATGCGATGGATTCGAGCATCGAAGAAATTGGTATCCGATTTAAATTTCGAAGTTGTTGGACTCACACAAGGAACTGAATATGAATTCAGAGTGATTGCAGAAAATATAGCTGGCTTTGGAGAACCCAGTGAGCCTTCACAACCAGCGATGACCAAGAGTGTGGCTTGTGAGTAGCTTATTTCTTATGTTATCTGCTCGGTCATATATAAAATGTTTATCATAACACTAGAGCCTCTAACCTCCTGTATCCACAAGCAGCAATGCACTTTGGCATATAACACCTTTTGTTTCACTAATGGGCCATTACGCTAGCATACGGTTCACCCATCAAGAAAACAATGGGACATCATTAATAATCACAGCTGGTGCTGTCATCGAAAAAAAGCCATAAAACTCATAATACAGTCGTATTTATGTCATGTTTTTGTGCTCATTCATTTCAGTATTGGATTTGATAGATTAATCTTATGAAATTAATCTTAACCCCACACCAGTAATAAAATAAGATTCACTTTAAGATAAATACCAAAAGAATTTATCACATTAATTGGTATTATAATTGGGTATGGGGGATCTAATTATTTAGAAACAATGTAAAAATTGACACAGGTAATGTTTTTTCATATTCATCTTATATCTGTAGTAGCAACAATGCAGATGGAAACCTCTTCAGCCAAACCTCTTTAGCCAAAAACAGTGCATTTTGCAATTAATTAAAAATAACAAGCATATTTTAAATGATTTCACTTATACAATTGTTAAAAAGCAGAAACTTTGACAAACATGTCAAAGCCATGTCACCATGTTGTCACTGTTATTAACACTAATGGCACATGGTAAACTGTGTGCACAGAAGTGCGCCTTGCTTGGCAGCAGTCCATCAGAGTGGGAAATGGCAGTTTTTGTGTTAACAATGTTAAGGAAAAATAAATATAGATTATTTTATTAGTAGTTAGAATAAATATTTAGTGAATATGCTCTTTTTTGAACTGTAAATATTTATGCATAATACTTTTCAGGTGTACCTGGGCCTCCATCTAACCCAAGAATTACTGATACAACTAAATCTACAGCCACCTTTAACTGGGGAAGGCCGAAATATGATGGTGGACTTGACATCACTGGATATATAGTTGAACACAAAAAAGAAGGAGATAAAGGCTGGATTAAAGACACAACAGGCACTGTGCTAAGAATTTCTGAATTTGTTATTTCAAACCTGCAGCAAGGAAAAAAATACAATTTTAGAGTGAGTGCAATGAATGAGATGGGTATTGGAGAACCAGCTCAAGTTCAGGAACTTGTAGAGATTGTGGAACGTCAAGAAACTCCTGACTTTGAGCTTGATGCCGAACTGAGGCGAACTCTTGTTGTCAGAGCTGGAGGATCCATACGGATTTTTGTTCCAATCAAAGGGCGCCCAACACCTGAGGTCACCTGGTTGAAAGAAGATATACCCCTTAAGGGTCATGCAAATATTGATACCACTGAATCATATACTCTGCTGGTTATATCCCATTGTACAAAACATGATACTGGAAAATATAACTTAACCCTAGAGAATGTTGGTGGGAAAAAGTCTGGATATGTAAATGTCAGAGTTTTGGATTCCCCAGGCCCTCCCATCAACCTGAAACCTCAGGAGATTACTAATGAAGGTATCACTCTCCAATGGGAAATGCCTCTTATTGATGGTGGTTCAAAGATAATCAATTATATCATTGAAAAGCGGGAAGCTACACGAAAGTCGTATGCAGCTGTAATAACCAACTGTCAGAAATGTTCAGTTAGAGTTCCAAACCTGGCTGAAGGATCAGAATATTTCTTCAGAGTACGTGCTGAAAATGAATTTGGCATCGGAGACCCTGCTGAAACGTCTGATGCAATACGGGTGTCTCAAGCACCCACTGCTCCTGAAAAGGTTAACATTGTAGCCATTACTAGGAATTCCGCAAGTCTTATTTGGACAAAACCAAAACATGATGGTGGAAGTAGAATTACTGGATATGTAATAGAAGCTCAAAAGAAAGGCTCGGACAATTGGTCTCATGTCACAACAGTGAAGACTCTGGACTATACAGTGAAAAATTTAAATGAAAATGAGGAGTATATATTTCAAGTAATGGCTGTGAACAACTCAGGTAGAAGTGACCCTTGTCAAAGTAGTCCTGTCATCATTAAGGAACAAACAAAAGGACCACAATTTGATCTACGTGGAATATGTAAAAAACTTGTTATTGCCAAGGCAGGAGATGATATAAAAATTGAGATACCTGTTCTGGGATGTCCACGACCCGTAGTTTCCTGGATGAAGGAAGACAAGGCCCTTAATCAGACACAGAGAGTATACACTGAAAATACTCCTGTGTCAACTCTCCTGTGTATTAGTGAATGTACTAGGAATGACAGTGGACAGTATGTTGTGACAGGAAAGAATATACTTGGCACAGTGACA
Organism: Petrocephalus schoutedeni; assembly: GCA_026780765.1. Classification (NCBI taxonomy): domain Eukaryota; kingdom Metazoa; phylum Chordata; class Actinopteri; order Osteoglossiformes; family Mormyridae; genus Petrocephalus; species Petrocephalus schoutedeni. The sequence continues at coordinate 7,754,696 of JAODKL010000036.1, read as the reverse complement.
GAAATAATCACTGTTAAAGTACATGACATTCCTGGGCCTCCAAAGGGGCCAATTCATTTTGACAGAATTTCCAGTGAAAGTATTACAATATCTTGGGATTCCCCTGAAAATGATGGAGGAGTACCAATTAACAATTATGTTGTTGAATTTCGGGATACAACAAGTGCATCATGGTTGGTGTTATCATCAACAATAATCCGCACAATTTTCAAAGCTGAACGTCTTACCCATCGAGTTGAGTATCAATTCCGGGTTAAAGCTAAAAACCGATACGGTGTGGGCCCTCCAATAACCTCTGAATCAGTTGTTGCTGCATACCCTTTTAAGGTTCCTGGGCCTCCTGGCACTCCACAAGTAATAGACTTCACTAAAGATACCATGACAATTAGTTGGAACGAGCCTGTGAATGATGGTGGAAGTGAAGTAATCGGGTATCATATTGAAAGGAAAGAGAGGAATAGTATCTTGTGGCAAAAAGTAAGCAGTGTCCTAGTAGTTGGAAACATTTTCAAATCAATAGGACTAGAAGCTGGAATCGCCTACGAGTTCCGTGTTGCGGCCGAAAATATCGCTGGTGTGGGAAAACCAAGCAAACCATCAGAGCCGTCTCTTGCCCTTGACCCAGTGGATCCTCCCGGAAAGCCAGTGGCCATCAACATTTCTAAGAATTTTGTGAATATTAAGTGGACAAAGCCTGATTATGATGGCGGATTCAAAATAACTGGCTATACAGTGGAAAAGAAAGACCTACCAAATGGACGCTGGATCAAAGTTAATTATAGTAACATTATAGAGACTACGTTTACTGTTAGTGGGTTGACAGAAGGTGCTTCTTACGAATTCCGTGTTCTTGCCCGAAATTCAGCTGGTGCTGTGAGTAGCCCATCTGAACCATCAGATCCAATTGTCTGTAAAGACGATGTTGAGGAACCAAAGATTAGGGTCGATGCGAAGTTTAAAGATGTTTTACTTGTAAAAGCAGGGGAAGTGTTCAAACTTGAGGCTGATATTACAGGGCAGCCATTGCCATCCATGATTTGGACTAAAGATGGAAAGGAAATAGAAAAAACAACAAAACTAGAAATAAAAATTGCAGATTTTTCAACAGTATTGATTAATAAAGATTCTGTAAGAAGGGATGGAGGTGCGTTGATGTTAACTGCCAGCAACATTGGCGGTTTTGCTAAACATATCTTCAACGTGAAAGTACTTGACAGACCAGGTCCACCAGAAGGTCCATTACTTGTTACCTGCATTACAGCTGAGAACTGTGTCCTGTCTTGGCTGCCACCATCAGATGATGGAGGAGCAAATATTGAACATTACATAATTGAGAAGCGTGAAACTAGCAGACTTGCCTGGACAAATGTGGCTTCAGACTTACAAGTAAACCAGTTCAAAGTAACAAAGCTATTAAAAGGAAACGAGTATATCTTTAGAGTGATGGCAGTTAATAAGTATGGGATTGGTGAGCCTTTAGAATCTGAGCAAATTACTGCAGCAAACCCATATATGCCTTCTGATCCTCCTCAAAATCCAGAAGTAAGAAATATCACAAAGGACTCAATGGTTATTTATTGGGAAGAGCCAGTAAACAATGGTGGAACTGAAATTACTAACTACATTATTGAAAGGCGAGATAAGACAAGTCTGCACTGGATTAGATGTAACAAGAAAGTTCTTACTGATTTAAAGTACAAAGTATCAGGACTGACACCAGGGCATGAATATGAATTCAGAATTATTGCAGAAAACGCTGCAGGGTTAAGTTTGCCAAGTGCATCAACTCCATTTTACAAGGCTAGTGACCCACTTTACAAGCCAGGTCCTCCTGGAAATCCAAGAATTTTGGATACAACTATGTCATCAATCACAGTTGCATGGAACAAGCCGGTTTATGATGGTGGATCTGAGATTACAGGATATATTGTTCAAACCTGCCTTCCTCAGGATGATGAATGGACAGATGTTACCCCCAAAGATGGCATAGTGACCACATTATTCACAATCACTAACTTAAAAGAAAATCAAGAATATAAGATCAATATTTTTGCCATTAACTGTGAGGGAGTTGGGGAGCCAGCCTCTGTTCCTGGATTATCGAAAACAGAAGACAGACTGATTCCACCAGATATTGAACTTGATGCAGAACTTCGCAAAGTTGTTATCATCAGAGCTTGTGGCACATTAAGATTGTTTGTACCTATAAAAGGAAGACCTGCTCCTGAAGTGAAATGGTCAAGAGAACATGGAGAGTCACTCGAAAAAGCTACAATTGAAAGTACATCATCGTTCACTTGGCTGTTAATTGAAAATGTAAACAGATTTGATAGCGGAAAGTATGTTTTGTCAGTAGAAAATAGCTCGGGGCTAAAGACAGCTTTTGTAAATGTTAGGGTACTAGATACTCCTGGAGCACCACAAAATATCAAGATTGATGAAATAACCAAAGAATCAGTTTCACTTAGTTGGGACCCTCCTATTCTTGATGGTGGTAGTGCGATTAAGAACTACATTATAGAGAAACGTGAATCGACAAGAAAAGCATACGCAACTGTAAATGCTAACTGCCACAAAACAAGTTGGACTATTGATAATTTACATGAAGGATGCAATTATTATTTTAGGGTGTTAGCTGAAAATGAATATGGAGTTGGACTTCCCATCGAAACTAGGGAATCAGTCAAAGTGTCCGAAAAACCACTTCCTCCTGGTAAAATCACATTGCGAGATGTGACGAAGAATAGTGTTACTCTGTCATGGGAAAAGCCAGAGCATGATGGAGGAAGCAGAATAATTGCATATGTTGTTGAGCTGCAGAGCAAAGGCAGTGATACCTGGAACCAATGCATGATTGTAAAAGTCACAGAAGCTATTATTACTGGATTAACTCAAGGTGAAGAATATATGTTTCGTGTATCAGCAAGAAATGAAAAAGGAACAAGCGATCCACGCCAAATTGGTGTACCAGTGATTGTCAAAGAACTTGTAATTACTCCAACAGTAAAGCTGTTGTTCTCCACATTTAGTGTACTGGCAGGAGAAGACTTAAAAATAGAGATATCATATGTTTCCAGACCCAAAGCAGCTATGTCTTGGTACAAAGATGGTGTTCCTGTCAAGAAAACCACAAGAGTTAATTTTGAAATGGCTGACACGCATTTGTATTTAAATATCAAGGAAGCCTGCAGAGATGATGTTGGTCAATATACTGTCAAACTTTCAAACACTGCGGGTGAAACAACAGCAGAGATTAATGTTGTTGTTCTTGACAAACCTGGGCCACCAACTGGTCCAGTAAATGTAGTTGAAGTTACAGCAAATAGTATCACATTGTCTTGGAAACCCCCAGAATATGATGGTGGCTGCACTATTAAAAACTACATTGTAGAAAAGAGAGATACTTCCACTACAAACTGGCAGGTTGTGGCAACAAATTTACCAAGAACCACAATTAAGGCAGGCCGACTAAAAACTGGATCTGAATATCAGTTCAGAATTACAGCTGAAAACCGATATGGAAAGAGTCCAGTTCTAGTGTCAGAAACTGTAGTTGCCAAGTATCCATTTAAAGTTCCAGGACCACCTGGAACGCCATATATACAATCTGCCACAAAAGATTGTATGGATGTAATTTGGAATGAACCTGTAATTGATGGAGGAAGCCGTATATTAGGATACCACATTGAACGCAAAGAAAGAAACAGTATTCTCTGGATGAAGCTAAATAAGTCACTTATTCAAGACACGTGGTTCAAAAGCATAGGTCTTGAAGAGGGAACTGAATATGAATATAGAGTTTATGCAGAAAATATTGTGGGTATTGGTAAAGTCAGCAAACTATCTGAATGTCATGTAGCAAGAGATCCTTGTGATCCACCAGGAACCCCCGAAGTTGTTACTGTCACAAAAAAATCTATTTTTCTCAGATGGACAAAGCCAGAATATGATGGTGGAAGCAAAGTAGCTGGCTACATCGTGGAAAAGAAAGAGTTGCCTGAAGGTCGCTGGACAAGAACCAACTTTACTAATGTTACTGAGACTGAGTATGTGGCAACTGGCTTAACAGAGAATCAGCAGTATGAGTTCCGTATCATTGCAAGAAATGCAGCAGGCATCTTCAGTAGTCCCTCACTCAGCACTGGTCCTATAACTGCAAAGGATGAAGTTGAGCCACCTAGAATTAGCATTGATCCACGATATACCCAAACTCTTATAATAAATTCCAGGGAGAACTTCAAGATTGATGTGGATATTTTTGGAAAACCAATGCCAACAATTTGCTGGATGAAGGGAAAACAAATTCTTTCGAATACTAAACACCATGGAATTAAAAACACCCAACACAGTACTTGTCTCAGTGTTAAGGAAGCTACATCAAATGATGCAGGCCAGTATAGATTACTTTTGCAAAATATTGGAGGAGAAAAGTCAGTTCAGGTTACTGTCAAAGTGTTAGATAGACCAAGTCCACCTGAAGGTCCTGTATCTGTCAGTAATTTAACAAATGAGCAGTGTTTAATTAGCTGGAAACCTCCAAAGGAAGATGGTGGCGATGAAATATCTCACTACATCGTTGAAAAAAGAGAAACAAGTAGACTGGTTTGGACTGTTGTTGAACCTGAAGCAAAGGAACTTAATTTGAAAATAACTAAGCTTCTGGAAGGAAATGAGTACATCTTTCGTGTTTCAGCAGCAAACAAATATGGAGTTAGTGAGTCATTAGAATCTGAAGCTATTGTTGCGAAAAATCAGTTTGTGAGCCCTGATGCTCCTAAGGGGGTGGAAGTTTCCAGTATCACAAAAGATTCAATGGTGGTAATTTGGGAAGCACCTGATAATGATGGTGGTAGTTCTATTATAGGATATATTATTGAAAAGCATGACAAAGAAGGGGTAAGATGGACGAAATGCAATAAGCATACAGTGACAGAACTATCCTTTAAAGTCACGGGGCTCTTTGAGGGCCACAGTTATGAATTTAGAGTTTCAGCAGAGAATGATGCTGGAGTTGGAAAACCAAGCTCCCCATCTGTTTACTACTTGGCCATCGATCCTGTTTTCAGACCAGGTCCTCCGAATAATCCCAAAGTGAGTGACATTTCACGTTCATCTGTTGTCCTTTCCTGGGAGAAGCCTATTTATGATGGTGGTTGTGATATTCAGGGATATATTGTTGAAGCATGTGAAGCAACATCTGAAGAATGGAAAATGTGTACCCTTCCCACAGGCATAAAACAAACACAATATGAAGTTGAAAAACTAAAAGAAAACGAAAATTATAAATTCAGAGTGTTTGCTATTAATAAGGTTGGTGTTGGAGAGCATACGGATTTCCCTGGTACAGTCCTTGTTGAAGACAAGATGCAAGAACCAGATCTTGACCTTGAAATGGAACTAAGGAAAATGATCAACATTAAAGCTGGAGATTCCTTGAGAGTGTTCATACCTATCAGAGGACGACCAGCTCCTGACATCAGATGGGAAAAAGCTGATGGTAAAATTAAAGATACAGCTCAGATAGAGATGACAAGTAGTTATACCTCCCTTGTCATTGATAATGTTAACAGATCTGATAGTGGAAAGTATTCTGTTACAGTTGAAAATGTTTGTGGTGCAAAGTCTGCTACAATCAATGTCAAAGTACTTGACACACCAAGCGCACCTTTAAACCTTAGAGTACATGAAATTACTAAAGAGTCTGTAACACTTACGTGGCAGCCTCCAGCACTGGATGGTGGTGCAAAAATTAAAAACTATATTATTGAGAAACGTGAAAGCACAAGAAAGGCTTATGCAGCTGTTGTCACCAACTGCCACAGAACCTCATGGAAGATCGAACCACTTCAGGAGGGGTGCAATTATTATTTTAGAGTGTACGCAGAGAATGAACATGGTATTGGATTACCTGCAGAAACTGTTGATTCTATAAAAGTATCAGAGGTACCCCAAATGCCTACGAAATTTACTGTTGTTGATGTCACATGCAAAAGTGTTTCTCTTGCATGGGAAAAGCCAGAACATGATGGTGGCAGCAAAATAATACAATATCTTGTGGAAATGCAAGTCAAAGGTAATGAAAAATGGTCCACATGTGCAACTGTAAAAACATTGGACACTGTCATCAGTAATTTAATTAAGGGAGAGGAGTATATGTTCAGAGTTTTTGCTGTTAATGAAAAAGGAAAAAGTGACCCAAGAACTCTTGCTGTCCCAGTACAGGCAAAGGATCTTGTTATTGATCCAGATGTAAGGCCTGCATTTACCATTTATAGTGTACTAATTGGTAAAGACCTCAAAGTAGAAATACCTATCTCTGGCCGTCCAAAACCAAATATTATTTGGACGAAGGGTGGGCTAACTCTTAAAGAAACAACAAGAGTTAATGTTATCAATACAGCAGATCACACAACTCTTAACATAAAAGAAACAACAAGAGATGATGGAGGGATATATGGAATTACAGTTTCTAATGTTGTTGGGCAGAAAGATGCAACTATTGAAATTATTACTCTAGATAAGCCAGACCCACCAGCTGGGCCTGTTAGATTTGATGAGGTCAGTTCACAAAGTGTTACAATTTCCTGGGATCCACCAAAATACTTCGGAGGCTGCCATATTTCAAACTACATTGTGCAAAAACGTGACATAATTGCAACTGATTGGGAGAACGTGTCAACCACCACACCAAGAACTACCCTGAAAATTACCAGATTAAAAACTGGGGCAGAATACCAATTTAGAATCATTGCTCAAAACCGGTATGGTAAGAGTTATGCGTTAGACTCTGCCTCTGTGATTGTCCAGTATCCTTTCAAAGTGCCTGGTCCACCTGGAACTCCATTTGTCTCCTCATTATCAAGGAGTCACATGATTGTTGAGTGGCATGAACCAATTACAGATGGAGGTACTAGTATTATAGGCTACCATCTTGAAAGAAAAGAGAGAAATAGCATTCTGTGGACAAAAATGAATAAGACACTAATTAAAGACACTTCCTTAAAAATTAGTCCTCTAGATGAAGGCGTCGAGTATGAGTTTAGAGTTTATGCTGAGAATCTTGTTGGCATAGGCAGATGCAGTAAAATTTCTGAGGGATACATAGCACGTGATCCATGTGATCCTCCTGGGACCCCAGAGGCTATTATTGTGAATAAGAACTCAATCACAATTCAGTGGACAAAACCAGAGTATGACGGAGGTAGCACAATTACTGGCTACATAGTGGAGAAGCGTGATTTGCCAGATGGACGCTGGATGAAGGCTAACTTTACAAATGTAACTGAAACTCAATTTACTGTTTCTGGACTAACTGAAGATTCTAAGTATGATTTCAGAGTGATTGCAAAGAATGCTGTTGGTACTATTAGTAAACCATCTTATAACACTGGCCCTATCACTGCAAAGGATGAAGTTGAGCCTCCAAGACTCTCACTTGATCCAGAATACACTCAAGCTGTTGTTGTAAGTGCAGGGGGTACATTTAAGCTTGATGCTGATGTCTATGGAAAGCCCACACCAACAGTCCAGTGGTTCAAGGGTGACAAGGGGATTGAAAATACACTGAGATGTGAGATCAAAAGAACTGACCTTAGAACATTACTTACTGTTAAAGATTCTATCAAGACAGATAGTGGTCACTATAATTTGCAGGTCACTAATGTAGCTGGTACCAAAATTTTTACATTCTATGTAAAAGTATTAGACAGCCCTGGGCCTTGTGGAGGGATGCTAAATGTAACTGCTGTGACTTCTGACACATGTACATTGTCTTGGCTTCCTCCAGAGCATGATGGAAACAGCAACATTTCTTATTACATAATTGAAAAGAGGGAGACAAGCCATCTTGCATGGACTGTAGTTACTAGTAAATGTGATGTCACATCATTTAAAGTAAACAATCTTCTGGAAGAAAATGAATATATATTTCGTGTTATGGCTGTAAATAGCTATGGTGTTGGTGAGCCACTAGAATCATCACCTGTGATAATAAAGAGTCCATTTTTACCACCTGGATCACCACAATTTGTAGAAGTAACTAATATAGCAAAAGATTCTATGACTGTTTGCTGGAATAGTCCTGAATCTGATGGTGGAAGTGAAATTACTGGATACATCATAGAGAAGAAAGATAGGACTGGAATTAGGTGGACAAAATGCAATCGACGAACTATCACAGATTTATCTTTCAGAGTGACAGGATTGACCGAAGATCATGAATATGAGTTTAGAATTTCTGCTGAAAACATAGCAGGACTTGGAGAACCAAGTTTACCTACATCATATTATAAAGCCTGCAATCCAAAATTCAAACCTGGTCCTCCAACCCATGTTCATGTGATTGACACTACAAAGAACTCAATTTCATTAGCATGGGGGAAACCAATTTATGATGGTGGATGTGATGTTCAGGGATACATTGTGGAGATCTGTGAAGCTGACAAAGAGGAATGGATAATGTGTACACCAGCAACTGGCCTTCCTGTTAATAAACTTGATCTCAGAAAACTTACAGAAAACAAAGAATATAAAATTCAGGTGTGTGCTATTAACAAGCTAGGTGTTGGAGAACCAGCTGCTATTCCTGGAACTGTTAGATCGCAGGACAAAATGGAACCCCCAGAACTTACAATTGACTCTGAACTGAGGAAGGGAATTATAGTGCGTGCTGGAGAGTCAATGAAAATAAATATACCATTCAGAGGAAGACCCACTCCCAAGATTTCCTGGACAAAGGATGAAAACGAATTGACAGAAAAGGTCCACATTGAGAAACGGCATGACTATACTCAACTCTCTGTTGATAAATGTGACAGAAATGACACTGGAAAATACACTTTGAAACTGGAAAATAGCAGTGGCATTATATCAGAATTTGTGTCTGTGAAAGTACTGGATACACCAGGAGCACCAATGAATTTGGTTGTGAAAGACATAAAGAAAGATTTCATCATTCTTGAATGGGACCCACCACTTACTGATGGAGGAGCTAAAGTAAAATATTTTATTGTTGAAAAGCGTGAATCGACCAGGAGGGTATATGTTAATGTCACAGCTAAGTGTGACAAAACTTATTTTAAAGTAGATAATCTCACTGAAGGAGCAATGTATTACTTCAGAGTTATGGCTGAAAATGAATATGGAATTAGCCATCCAGTTGAAACAAAAAATCCAGTGAAGGCGTCTGAGGTCCCACTTTCTATAGGAAAAGTCATTTTGACAAATGTAACTGCAGCCTCTGCTTCTTTAGCATGGGAAAAACCTGAACATGATGGAGGTAGCAGGATCATAGGGTATCTAATTGAAATGCAGCCAAAAGGAGCAGACAAGTGGAGCGTAGCAGCATCAACTAAAACATGTGAAGGTATTGCTGAAGGACTAGTGTCTGGTCAGGAATACTTTTTCCGTGTTTTAGCCTACAATGAGAAAGGAAAGAGCCCTCCTACGTTATTAGCTGCTCCAGTTATCGCCAAGGATTTGACTACTGAACCCAGGTTGAAACTGATGTTCAATACCTATAGCATCCAGGCTGGAGATGATCTTACAATAGAAGTGCAGGTTACTGGATGTCCCAAACCTAAAATTATGTGGATGAAAGATGGACAATCATTGAAACAGACAACAAGGGTGTGTTTCTTAAACACACCTAACATGACAACTCTCAATATAAAGGAAGCTAACAAAGATGACTTGGGCAAGTACACAGTTACAGCAACAAATAGTGCTGGTTCTGCGACAGAAGAAATTGGAATCATTATACTTGACAAGCCTGGTCCACCAACAGGACCCATTAAAATTGATGATGTTAGTAATAATTCTGTCACAATATCATGGGAACCTCCAGTGTACACAGGTGGCTGTCAAGTAAAAAATTACATTGTTGAAAAACGGGACACGACTACCGCAGCCTGGCAAGTTGTATCAGCCACTGTATCAAGAACAACTATGAAGATTACTAAACTTGCAAGAGGTTCTGAATTCCAGTTTAGAGTTTTCGCAGAAAACAGATACGGAAAGGGTTCATCGTTGGACTCAAAAGCAGTTGTTGTACAGTATCCTTACAAGCCCCCAGGACCACCTGGTACTCCGTTTGTCACATCGGTGACAAAGGATCACATGGTTGTTCAATGGAATGAACCAGTTAATGATGGTGGGAGTAGAGTTCTTGGCTATCATCTTGAATGTAAAGAAAGAAACAGCATTCTCTGGACTAAATTGAACAAAATTTTAATTGTTGATACTATCTTCAATGTAAACAATCTTGAAAAAGGCTGTGGATATGAATACAGAATTTTTGCTGAAAATATCGTTGGTATTGGGAGATCAAGTAAGGTTTCGGAATGCTTTGTGGCCCTTGATCCATGTGATCCCCCTGGGACACCTGAGCCAATATTTATCTCAAAAAATCAAATGATACTTCAGTGGAAAAAGCCACAATATGATGGCGGCAGTAAAGTGACTGGCTATGTTGTAGAAAAGAAAGATTTACCTGAAGGCCGCTGGATGAGGGCCAACTTTACAAATATCATTGAGACTGAATTCACTGTAACAGGATTAACAGAAAATGAAAAATATGAATTTAGAATTATTGCAAGAAATGCAACTGGTAATTTCAGTGAGCCCTCTGACAGCAGTGGACCGATTACTGCTACAGATGAAATCGAACCCCCAAGAGCATCAATGGATCCAAAATACAAGGATGTTATTTTTATTAATGCTGGAGAGACTCTTGTTATTGAGGCTGACATCTATGGAAAACCAGCACCTGAAGTTGTATGGAAAAAAGATGGAAATAAAATAGATAGGACTACTAAAAGACACGAGATAAAGCATGCAATTAAAAACACATTACTCATAGTTAAGGACTGTATTAGAGAGGACAGTGGCAATTATACCCTCAGTCTAAGTAATGCTGGTGGAATAAAAACAATACCTATTGCAGTTAAGGTTCTTGATAGACCTGGACCTCCAGAAGGTGTTCTCAAGGTAACTGATGTAACTGCGGATTCATGCCGCCTGTCCTGGAATGATCCCTTACAAGATGGTGGCGCAAGTGTTACTCATTACATTATCGAGAAGAGGGAAACTAGTAGGTTGTCATGGACTGTAGTTGAATCGGACATTCAAGCTTTTAGTTATAAAGTGACTAATCTTTTGGCAGGTAATGAATATGTCTTCCGGATTAAGGCGGTGAACAAATATGGAGTAGGTGAGCCACTTGAGTCTGAACCAATAACAGCCTGCAATCCCTTTAAACCACCCAGTGCACCTTCCATGCTTGAAGCAACTGCTGTAACAAAGGATTCCATGGTTATTAAATGGAATCAACCAGAGAATAATGGTGGATCAGAAATTTATGGATACCATCTTGAGAAACGAGATAAAGATGGTGTTAGATGGACAAAATGTAATAGAAGTAATCTCAGTGACTTACATTTCAAAGTAAATGGGCTCATGGAAGGGCATTTTTATGAGTTCAGAGTCTCTGCTGAAAATGAGGCTGGTGTGGGAGAGTTCAGTGAACCTTCAATGTTCTATAGGGCCTGTAGTACTGCATGTCCACCTGGTCCACCAACACATCCAAAAGTGACTGACCATACAAGTACGACTGTGTCCCTAGCTTGGGGCAAACCTGATGATGATGGTGGTGCAAACATTAAGGGATATCTCATTGAAGTAAAGGAGACTACTCAGGAAGAATGGAGAGTCTGTACACCTTCAACCGGCATACAGGCAACGAAGTTTACTGTGGAGAAATTAAAAGAAAATGCAGAATACAACTTCCGTATCTGTGCATGTAATGCTGAAGGAGTTGGAGAACATGCTGATATTCATGGCTCTGTTGCTGCTGTTGAAAAGCATGAAGCACCAGAGATTGAACTTGATGCAGACCTCAGAAAAGTAGTTTCCATACGAGCAAGTGGAACACTCCGTCTTTTTGTCACAATTAGAGGAAGACCTGAACCTAAAGTCAACTGGGAAAAAGCAGAAGGATTGCTGACTGATCGAGCACAAATTGAAACCACAAGTTCCTACACTATGCTTGTAATGGACAATGTAAACAGGTTTGACAGTGGCAGATATGACTTAAGTCTTGAAAATAAAAGTGGCACAAAGTCAGCATTTATCAACGTCAGAGTACTCGACTCCCCAAGTGAACCTCTTAAACTTGAAATTAAAGATATCAATAGAAATTCAGTAACCATTTCTTGGGAGCCTCCTCTTAGTGATGGAGGGGCCAAGATAACACATTATATTGTAGAGAAACGTGAATCTTCAAGAATGGCCTACACTACAGTTACAAATAACTGTATCAGGAATTCATTGAAAGTTGACAATTTGCAAGAGGGATGTCTTTACTACTTCCGTGTACTAGCTGTCAATGAACACGGTATTGGTTTAGCTGCAGAAACTAAAGACCCAGTTAAAATTGCTGAAGTACCTATGCCACCTAGTAAAGTTTCACTGCTTGATGTGACACGCAGCAGTGTAATTCTCTCTTGGATGAAACCTGATCATGATGGAGGTAGCAAAATTTTATGCTACAATGTAGAAATGCAAACTAAGGGTAGTGAAAAATGGACTGTGAGCACTACTGTTAAGGTGTTGGAGGCAACAATAACTGGTCTTGTGTCAGGTGAAGAGTATTCTTTCCGGGTCATTGCTATGAATGAGAAAGGAAAGAGCAATCCTAAAGAATTAGGTGTTCCTGTAATTGCAAAGGACATTGAAATTGAACCTACTATTGATTTGATTTTCAACACATACAGCGTGAAAGCTGGAAAAGATCTTGCAATTGAAATTTCATTCAAAGGCAGGCCTAAACCTGTTGTTTCATGGAAAAAGGATGGTCTTCCTCTTAAGCAGACAACTTCAGTGACAATTCTGACTTCTATAACATCTGCAAAACTTTTATTCAAAGAAGCTACCAGAGAGCACGTTGGAAATTATGAACTTACTGTAGCTAATGCCGCTGGCACAAAAACAGCTGAAATTGCTGTCTTTGTCCTTGATAAACCTGGCCCACCAGCTGCAATCAGAATAGATGATGTAAGTTCTGAAAGTATATCATTATCTTGGGACCCACCAGCATATGATGGTGGATGTCACATCAGTAACTACATTGTAGAAAAGAGAGATACTAACACAAATGAATGGCAAATTGTTTCATCAACAGTTCCAAGAACTTCTATCAAAATATCTAGATTAATCAATGGTTCTGAATATCAGTTCCGTGTTTATGCTGTGAACCGTTATGGAAAGAGCCTTTCCATAGATACTTCAGGCATTACAATACAGTATCCATTTAGGCAACCTGGACCCCCTTCTACACCACAGGTTGCTCTAGCAACTAAAACTTTTATGCTGGTCCAATGGAACGAGCCAGTGAATGACGGTGGTAGTGGAGTCCTTGGATATCATATAGAAGTCAAAGAAAGAAGTAGCATTCTCTGGACAAAGTTAAACAGAAGTCTTATCAGGGACACAGAATTTAGAGTTACTGGCGTAGAGGAGGGTTTGTTTTATGAATTTCGTGTTTATGCTGAAAATATTGCTGGCATTGGAAAATGCAGCAAAGTCTCAGAACCTGTGCCTGCAAGAGATCCATGTGATCCTCCAGGTCAACCTACAGTTGCAAATGTAACTACAACATCTGTTTCACTGTCGTGGACAAAACCAGAATATGACGGTGGGGCAAAAGTTATTGGTTACATTATTGAACGCAAGGAAGAGGAACGATGGCTGAGGTGCAATTTCACTAACATCCAGGAAACATACTTTGTTGTTACAGGCCTTACCGAAAACCAGAAATATGATTTTCGTGTTATTGCTAAAAATGCTGTTGGATTATTTAGCGAACCGTCTAATTGCACAGGCCCTGTAACAATTAAAGATGATGTAGAACCACCACGGATCATGATTGATGCCAGGTTTAAAGATGTAGTAGCAGTGAATGCTGGTGAGATCCTGAAGATTGATGCAGATATTTCTGGGCGTCCTCTCCCAGTTGTTTCTTGGACGAAAGATGGTAAAGAGATTGAGGTTAGAGCTAGAATTAATATCATCTCAACAGACACGTGTACATCAGTCATTATTAAAGACTGCATCAGAAGTGACTCAGGACAGTATGTGTTGACATTACAGAATGTTGCAGGAATTAAATCATTCCCTGTGAACTGCAAGGTTCTTGACAGGCCTGGACCATCAGCAGGGCCATTAGAGGTAACTGATGTAACTGCAGAAAAATGTATACTGGCCTGGGGACCACCTCAAGAAAAAGGGGGCGCAGAAATCTCCCACTACATTGTTCAGAAACGAGAAACAAGCCATCTTGCTTGGACTGTGGTACATGGAGACCTGAAAGCAACTACATGTAGAGTCACTAACCTACAAAAAGGAAATGAATATATTTTCAGAGTTTTAGGTGTGAACAAGTTTGGAATTGGTGAAGCTTTGGAGAGTAATCCTATTAAGCCTACAGATCCATTTAGTGCCCCATCTCCTCCCATTCATGTTAAGATTACAGATGTAAGCAGTGAGGCAATGACAGTCTGCTGGGAAAAACCAGTCACAGATGGAGGTGATGCAATTTGTAACTATGTTATTGAAAAACGTGAGAAGTCAGGCTTGCACTGGGTTCGTGTGAACAAAGAATGTGTTTGTGAACTCAGTTTCCAAGCAACCAAACTACGTAAAGGATGTCAGTATGAGTTCCGTGTTTATGCAGAAAATGCTGCTGGTTTAAGTCTTCCAAGTGATCCAAGCCTATTAACTAATGCAGAAGACCCACAAAGTGTGCCATTCCCACCTGCTAAACCAAAGGTTATTGATTCAACAAAGAATTCTATCACAATAATATGGAACAAGCCACTGATGGATGGGGGAAGCCCAGTCACCGGATACAATGTAGAATATAAGAAAACGGAAGAAGAAGACTGGGTCGTGGCTGCTGAAAATACAAGAAACACTGAATATACTGTCGCTGGACTTACATCTGGAGCAGAGTATGTGTTTGCTGTAAAATCCATAAACAAGATTGGCGTAAGTGACCCTAGCCCACACTCTATTCCTCAAGTTGCAAAGGAAAGAGTCGAAGAACCAACTTTTCAAGTTGACAAAGAAATGCATAGGGTATTGGTTGTGAAACACAGCACTTCATTTACTCTGAAAGTACCATTCAAGGGAAGACCGTTTCCAAGCGCCGTGTGGCATAAAGAAGATGTCAATCTGAAAGATAGTGCGACCATCTATACAAATGATAAGTATACATCAATCACAGTGGAAAAAGCAACAAGACATGATTCTGGAAAGTACACCGTTACATTAGACAACAGCATTGGCACCGCTGCATTGACTCTTGATGTAAAAGTTCTTGATTCCCCTGGGCCTGCTTCAAAACTTGACATTAAAGAGGTGACAAAAGACTCTGTAACTCTGATATGGGATGCTCCAGACAATGATGGAGGTGACCCAGTTAAAAACTATCATGTAGAGAGACGTGAAGCAAGTAAAAAGGCATGGGTAAGCGTCACAAACAACTGCCACGAACTAACCTATGCAGTGACAAACCTGCAAGAAGGAGCCTTTTACTACTTCAGAGTGATGGGAGAGAATGAATTTGGAGTTGGTGTGCCACGTGAAACAAAGGATGGAATTAAAGTTACAGGTAATGTTTGTGTGTGCGTGTATATATACACACACATATATGTGTGTCTGTGTCTCTCTTATTATATTCATATCCATTGTTTGGGTAATTAATTTAAAGTAAGTTTTTGTCACTTTTATTTTTTAAAGAAAAACCCAGCACACCCACAAAGTTTGGAGTCACTGAAGTGACAAAGGATAGTGTTTCACTGGCTTGGAATAAACCAGAGTTTGATGGAGGCAGCAGAATAACCAGTTATCTAATTGATGCTCTTGAGAAGGGACATAAAAAGTGGGTGAAGTGTGCTGTGGTCAAGACAACCCACCATGTTGTTCAAGGTCTAAGAGAAAATGCTGAATATTTCTTCAGAGTCCAGGCTGAAAATTATGCTGGACTGAGTGAGCCAAAAGAGTTGATTACACCTGTGCTTGTTAAAGATAAACTTGGTGAGTTTTTTACAGTTTAAATTTCAGTCAGTTATACAAATGTAGTGTATGCTTCAAAGATAAAGTATCAATAACATTTTTATTGTTTTTTTTTCTTTATTTACAGAATCCCCTGAATTTGACCTAAAGAACTTCCCTCATAATACTGTTTATGTCAGAGCGGGTTCAAATCTCACATTTGAAATCCCTCTTACTGGAAAACCTCTTTCAAAAGTTACTATTTCCAAAGATAACATTGCAGTGAAAGTAACAAAGAGATTTAACTTTGAAGTAACGTTTGAAAGCTTAATAGTTAATCTTAAAGAATGTATTGCAAATGATGCTGGAAGGTACGACATCACTGCATCCAACAAGGGGGGGATTACTAAGTCTTTTGTGAATATTTTGGTCCTGGATAGACCTGGTCCTCCAGTTGGACCTGTAGAAATCATGGATGTTTCTCAAGACAGTGTGAGTCTCCAGTGGCTTCCCCCAGTCTATAATGGTGGTAGCCCAGTTACCAACTATGTAATACTTAAACGTGAAACAAGTACTTCTGCTTGGACAGAGGTGTCATCTACAGCTGCGAGAAGTGCAATAAATATTACTAAGTTGACCAAAGGGGAGGAGTATCAATTCAGAATCAAGGCAGAAAATCGCTTTGGCATCAGTGATCACATTGACTCCAAAGCTGTGACAGTCAAACTTCCATACAGTAAGTATATACATTTTTTGCTAATATGCTATAAACCTTATGTATGCTAAAAAAGAATAATGTATTGTTCTTCTGTCTTTTTTACTTTTCAATTTTAGAGATTCCTGGGCCGCCTTCAACTCCATGGGTAACAATGGTTTCAAGTGAGAATCTTACTGTCTGCTGGCATGAACCTGTCTCAGATGGAGGGAACCTTGTTTTTGGATACCATTTACATATGAAAGAGAGAAGCAGCACTGTTTGGCAGAAGGTTAACAAAATACCCATCCGTGCTACACAATTCAGAGTGACAAATATCTGTCCTGGTTTGATCTACGAGTTCAAGGTTGCGGCGGAAAATGCCGCCGGAATTGGCAAAATCAGCAAAACCTCAGATGAAGTCCTTGCAATTGATGCATGTGGTATGTAATCTATGTCATTTAATCATAATTTCTTTCAGCATATGCTGTTGCTGCATTGATATTATATTCTTGCTGTACATCACATTCATTCTGAATTTCAGAGCCTCCAGCTAATGTGCGCGTCTCTGACGTGACAAAGAGCTCCATAACCCTTGTCTGGCAGAAACCTCCATATGATGGTGGGAGCAAAATTACAGGATACATTGTTGAAAGAAGAGATGCTCCAAAAGGCAGATGGACAAAGGCTAACTTTACTAATGTCACTGACACTAATTTTACCATATCAGGCTTGACTACAGATGAGTTCTATGAATTCAGAGTCTTTGCAAAGAATTCACTGGGTTCCATAAGCAATCCATCTCTTACTGCAGGACCTGTCAAATGTATTGATGCACAAGGTACATATAGTTTTTTTAATCCCTATGTCATATGTGTGTGTGGGTGTGTGTGTAGATAGCAATTATTGAAGTGTTATGGTTTTTATGTATTCAGGTACTCCGGAGATTGACCTGCCGCCAGAATATTTGGATATCATAAAATACATGGCTGGAAACATTGTTAAGATTCAAGTTGGAATTATTTCTAAGCCCTTACCAGTTATTGAATGGTATAAGGATGGAAAAGAATTGGTATCAAGTGCTCAGCTCTCAGTTGAAAACACAACAGATGCATCTGGAATTGTCATCAAGGATGCAAATCGTCTAGACAGTGGAACATATGAAATCAAAATCAAAAATATTGCAGGCTCTGCATCAGCTTCAGTCAGAGTACAGATTCTTGGTTTGTATTTGTTTTATAGTTCATGTATATGTAGTTAGTAATATTATATTAATATGATTTATTTTTGAAAACATTTGCATTTATGGTTGTGTATCATCTGATCTTTTTTAGAACTATAAACTTGTTAACTTTAAATGTATCTGTCGTCACATTAGATAAACCTGGACCTCCTGCTAAAACAATTCAGTTCAAGACAATCACAGCTGATAAGATCACCTTCACATGGGATCCTCCACTGGATGAAGGTGGTGCCAAAGTTACCCACTATGTTGTAGAAAAACGTGAGACAAGCAGAGTTGCATGGTCAGTAATGTCTGAGGAGTTGGAGGAATGCTATATATCAGTTGAAAAGCTCGTCAGAGGCAATGAGTACATTTTCCGTGTCAGAGGTGTCAATAAGTATGGAATTGGTGAACCTCTAGAATCTGAGCCAGTTATTGCTAAAGATGCATTTGGTAAGTAAAAATAAAGCAAAAATCCTCAACACAATTACAGCTGTTGCGTGACACACCCAACGATACAACGTTATTTTTCTTATTTTTTAGTTGCACCTGGGCAGCCGACTATGCCATATGTAACTAGCATTAACAGGTCATCAATGGTAGTGTTCTGGGAGAAACCAAGTGTGGATGGTGGCAGTGAAATAATTGGATACTACTTGGAAAAACGAGACAAAAAGTGTTTGCGTTGGCAAAAAGTGTTCAAAGACCCTATATGTGCAATGACACAAAAAGTACAGGACCTTACGGAAGGCAAGGAATATCAGTACCGTGTATGTGCAATCAATCAAGCTGGAGAAGGCCCATACTCTGATATATCAGATTTTTACAAAGCTGCTGATCCAGTTGGTAAGGATTACATTATCTGATAATTCCTGTTAAAGAACTTATGTTTTTAATACTTTTGGTTTACTTAATATTATATATTTTATTTTCATAGATCCACCAGATGAGCCAATGAATCTTAAAATCCTTGACTCAACCAAAACATCAATCACACTTGGTTGGGGAAAGCCGCAGCAAAATGGCGGCAGTGAGATCACTGGTTATGTTATTGAAAAGCGATTGGCTGGGGAAAATGAATGGGTCGTCATTGGCTCCAAGGGTGAGGTTAAAACTACAGAGTATGTAGTGTCACAGTTGCAACCTGGAATTGACTACTACTTCCGTGTAACTGCTGTTAACTGCGCTGGACCTGGAAAAACACTTGAGATGACTGAGCCTGTGCAAGCTAAGGATATTCTTGGTATGACTTGAAAAATATTAGTTTGCTATTTTTCTATTGTTAAAAAGGTTGAAAATAACACATGGTTTCATTATTTTGAACAGAGGAAGCTGAAATCGACCTTGATGTTACTATGAGAACTCAATATACAGTGAAAGCTGGAACTGATGTGGAAATCATGGTTCCGCTCAAAGGCAGGCCTGCCCCAAGCATCACCTGGAAAATGGGAGACAAGGACATAACCAGTGATCCAAGATATGACATCCGCAACACGGAATCTTCAACTGTACTTCTCATTCGACAAGCTACTCGCAATGACACAAACAAATATCTTCTTGAATTTGAAAATGGTGTTGGAGTGCCAAAGACAGTAACGATATCTGTTAAAGTGCTTGCCACTCCATCTGCTTGCCAGAAACTGACACTAAGAAATGTCACCCGTGGGAAAGTCACACTGAGCTGGGAAGCGCCTCTTCTTGATGGTGGTGCCCCAGTTACTAATTATATAATAGAAAAGAGAGACTCTACAAAGCGGTCATATTCAAATGTAACTACTAAGTGTCCCAGCACAACATATGATATTGAAGATCTCTCTGAGAAGTCGTTGTATTTCTTCCGTGTATCAGCAGAGAATGAACATGGAGTTGGTGATCTTTGTGAAACAACAGAACCTGTTAGGGCCACTGAAACACCTGGATCAGTCAAGGATATATCATTGAAAGATTCCACTAAAACATCAGTAGCAATACAGTGGAGTAAGCCTGATCATGATGGTGGCAGCATAATATCGGACTATGTAATTGAAAAGAAACTAAAGGACGAAGAAGAATGGACAGTTGCAGGTACCAGCAAAATATGTGAATATGAGGTCAAAAATCTTAAAGAATTAGCAGTGATGGAGTTCAGAGTATGTGCCAAGAATGAGAAAGGGCAAGGTGGCTTCACTGAATTCGGACCCATCACTGTTAAGGAGTTTATTATTCCACCTGAGGCAGACCTATCAGGTTACCCAGAAGGAGAAATCCGTGTGCGTATTGGACATAATGTACATATTGAGTTACCATACAAGGGTAAACCAAGACCAGGCATGGAGTGGCTAAAGGACAACTTGCCTCTGAAAGAAAGTCAACAAGTTCGGTTCAAAAGAACAGCTGACAAAATTACTCTTATGATTAAAAATTTAACAAAGCATAATGCTGGAAAATATACTCTAGCTCTTGACAACAAGGTTTGCAGGAAGCTATTCCACATCAAAGTCATCACTCTTGGACCACCATCAAAACCTATTGGCCCTATACGATTGGATGAAATTAGAGCAGAGAGCATAATAATATCCTGGGATGAACCAAATGATGACGGGGGTGGAGAAATCACTTCCTACACTGTGGAGAAATGTGATATTTCCCAAACTGATTGGAAGATGGCTTGTTCAAATGTAACTGGAACAACATTTAAGATACCCAATTTGATTGCAGGAGTGGCATATCAATTCAGAGTTTGTGCAGAAAATAGATATGGTGTGAGTGAGCCACTCTTTTCACAAAATGTGATTGCCAAACATGAGTACAGACCACCAGGGGCCCCAGGAAAGCCAATTGTTTACAATGTTACAAATGATGGCATGAATATTCGGTGGGATGCGCCAGTTTTTGATGGTGGCTCCCCAGTAGTCGGTTTCCATATTGAAAAGAAAGAGAAAAACAGTATTATGTGGCAGAAAGTAAACATAACACTAATAAAAGAAAGAGATTACAGAATTATTGGCCTCATTGAAGGACTTGAGTATCGATTCAGGGTCTCTGCACAGAATGACTGCGGCATCAGTCGAGTCAGTGAAGCCAGCAAGCTCACCATGGCTGCCTCTCCTGTTGGTAAGCTGGCAATTTTCCTTTAGTTTTCCTTTCCTAACAATCATTTAATACTCATACCTTTGAAATATTTGGAATTCTTATCACTGTATCATGCATTATTCTCAACTTCCATACATTTAGATCCGCCAGGAACTCCTGACTACAGCGATGTAACAAGTGAATCTGTCACACTAAAGTGGGATGCACCTAAGCATGATGGAGGCAGTAAAATTGTTGCTTATCGTGTGGAGAAACGGCAAGGCAAAGATCGGTGGTTGAAATGCAACTTCACAGATGTGACTGAGTGTCAGTTTGCAGTAACTGGCCTTACTTGTGGAGATCGTTATGAGTTCCGAGTGTTTGCCCGAAATGCAATTGGAACAATTAGTCCACCATCCCAGTCTTCTGGCTACATTGTAGTTAAAGATGAAAGTGGTATGCAAAACATTGTTTGTTAATTATTTTGAGAAAATACACCTTTAATACATTTAATAATATTGTGTAAGATGTATAAATAATGATGACGTTCTGTTTTCAGTTGCTCCCAACATTGATTTTGGAAAGGAGTATTTTGAGGGTCTCACTGTCAAAGCAGGAGATAATATCAGACTTAAGGTTAATGTCACTGGACGCCCTACACCACAAGTCAAATGGTTTAAAGATGGAAGTGAAATTGACAAGAGAATGATGATTGATATCACAACAACCAGTGGGTCAAGCATGCTTTTTATCCGCGATGCTGACCGTAACCATTGTGGTATATATAGTGTAGAGGCCAAGAATGCCTCTGGAAATAAAAGAGAGGATATTCACGTAAAAGTCTTAGGTATGTATTCGTGAATTTATTCCAATAGAAAGCTATTTGATTAATTTCCAATTCATGCAATTTAGCTATGGAAATAATGTAAAAAAAAAAACTAAATTTGAAATTCTGAATGGATAGCTAGTTTCATGTAAATCATTTTCTGCGTAAATTTCTTTGAGACAATACAAAAGGAGTTTATGTATTTAGTTTTTTGTTGTTGGTCTTCTGGTTAATTATTTAGCAGTTGTATAACACCATCTTAAACTGATCTATTTTGTATATTATTTCCCTATTTAACATAGATTCACCTGGGGAACCAGCAGGAGCTATTGTTTTTACAAATATCTCAGAGGACAGCGTAACACTCTCATGGAATCCACCTAAGAATGATGGCTGTTCTGATATTACTAATTACATTATTGAGAAACGTGAGACATCGAAGGTTTCTTGGACTCTTGTTGCAGACCATTGTGAAGACTGCTCATATACTGTCTCTAAATTGATCAAGGGCAATGAATATCAGTTTCGGGTTTCTGCAGTCAACAAGTCTGGCGTTGGCAGACCACTGGAATCTGATCCCATCACTATACAAATGCAATTTGGTAAGTTCCACTTAAATATGGAATTTAAATTTTTAACTATGTAAAAATACAATTAAACCATATTATCTTAATGCCAAATATTTATATGTTGCCCTCCAGCTGTTCCAGAAGCACCAGGATCACCTGATCCTATCAGTATTACTGGAGATAGCATAATGCTCACTTGGACTATACCAAAATATGATGGTGGAAATGAAATAACGTATTACCTTCTCGAAATGCGTGAGAAAAAGAGAATGCATTGGATGAAGGTTTTATCAAAAATGCCCATCACCAACCCATCTCACGAGGTAACACATCTCACTGAAGGCAGTGCATATCAATTCCGTGTATCAGCTGTCAATGATGCTGGGATCGGACCATCTAGCAACACATCAGAACTTATAAGATGTAGCAAGCCAATAAGCACTCCTAGTGCTCCAACTGTCATTAATGTAACAGATTCCACAAAAACCTCTGTCAGCCTAGAATGGACAAAACCTTTGTTTGATGGTGGTATGGAGATCAGTGGTTATATTATTGAGATGTGTAAAGTAAGCTGTGGAGACTGGCATAAAGTAAATGCTGAAAATTGCACCAATACTAAGTACACTGCAACTGATTTGGAGCCTGGTGAAGAATATAATTTCCGCGTCTGTGCAGTAAATGGAGCTGGAAAGGGAGAAACCCGTGAAATTCTTAAACCAACGAAAGCTGTGGACAGACTTACATTGCCAGAAATAGACATTGCTGCCCTCAAACAGACTCATGTTGTGAAGAAGGGCAGCACCATTCGTCTTCACGTAGGATTTAAAGGAAATCCTGCCCCTGTGGCTACATGGAGGAAAGAGGTTGGAGAGTTTAGTGTCATGGCAGGTGTTAATAGTACAGAAAATTGTAGCACCTTAACAATTGACAACTGTAACAAATATGATTCTGGAAAGTACTCTCTTTCTCTTGAAAACAGCAGTGGAAGCAAATCAGTGACATTTACAGTGAATGTGCTGGATACACCTGGGCCCCCAGGACCACTTACTTTGAAAGATGTTACAAGAGGAGCTCTGACGCTTAAGTGGCATGCCCCAGTTAATGATGGTGGATCCCGTATTCATCATTACATTATAGAAAAACGAGAAGCTAGTCGTCGCACCTGGCAACAAGTCAGTAGCAAATGTGTTCAACAAAATTTGAGGGTTACTGATCTCTTAGAAGGTGTGCCATACTTTTTCAAAGTGTTTGCCGAAAATCAGTACGGACCAGGTGAAGCATATGAAATGCCAGATCCGGTTATTGCCACTGCAGAACCGGCTCCACCTAAACGATTGGATATTACTGATACAACAGATTCTTCCGCAACTTTGACTTGGTTGAAACCTGAACATGATGGTGGAAGTCGCATCACGGGCTATATTGTTGAAACCAAAATAAAGGGCTCTGACGAATGGGTTTCTTGTGGTCACACTAAATCCTTATGCATGGTAGTTGATGGTCTTACGGAAAATGCAGAATATGAATTTCGTGTGAAGGCTAAGAATGATGCTGGCATCAGTGACATACGAGAAGCATTTAGCTCTGTAATTATTAAAGAACCCCGTATTGAACCAACTGCTGATCTCAGTGGCATCACAAATCAGCTCATCACATGTAAGACTGGAGGAATTTTCACCATTGATATTCCTATTAGTGGTAGACCAACTCCTAATGTAACATGGAAACTTGAGGAGATGAGACTGAAAAAGACTGACAGAGTCTCAATAACGACGGAGAAAAACAGGACCACCTTATCAGTGAAAGACTGTATGAGAGGTGATGGAGGAAAATACTACCTTATCCTCGAAAACATTACAGGAACCAAGACATTTACTATTACAGTTAATGTCATTGGAAGACCTAGTGCACCATGTAGACCAATTGAAGTTTCATCGGTCACATCAGAATCCTGTGTACTATCATGGGAAGAACCTGAAGATGATGGTGGAAGTAATATCACCAACTATATTGTTGAAAAGCGTGAGTCTGGCTCAACTGCTTGGCAGCTTGTGAACTCCAGTGTAAAGTACAGAACAATTAAAGTCACCCATCTCATTAAGTACATGGAATACACTTTCCGTGTTAGTGCTGAAAACAGATTTGGTGTCAGCAAACCTACTGAATCAGAAACTATTGTAGCTGAAAATCCATTTGGTGAGTGCATTTAATTATAATAATGCTTGATGGCTTTTGGTAAATAAATTGTATAAACTAAACACTGTTTGTTATTGACAATGTTAATTGCAGTTCCTCCAAGTGCACCAACACGACCAGCAGTATTCTCTGTTACTGCAAATAGTATGAGTATTCGTTGGGAAGAACCATATCATGATGGTGGCAGTAAAGTTACTGGGTACTGGATTGAGAGGAAAGAACGCAACACCATCCTTTGGGTGAGAGACAACAAGGTCCCATGTTTTGAGTGCTGCTACACAGTAAATGATCTTGTTGAAGGTCTTGAATACCAATTCAGAGTATATGCAATGAATGCTTCTGGTCTGAGTAAAGCTAGTGAAGCATCAAGAAAGATGGTGGCTCAGAATCCAGTGGGTAAGTGCAACATTTCTTTGACAAAATACTACCATGTGAAATTTCTTACAAAATAAATGAAATATTTATCCCCCACCTATTGCATATTTAGATCCCCCAGGAAAACCAGAAGTGACTGACCTGACAAAATCAACAGTGTCGATCAAATGGTCTGTGCCACTTAATGATGGCGGCAAAGAAATAGTAGGGTATATTGTGGAACGCAAGCCATACACTTCTACTGGAGATGGTCGCTGGCTCAAATGCAACTACACAAACATTACAGACACTAGTTTCACTGTAACAGCACTAAGTGAAGGAGAAGTGTATGAGTTCCGAGTTATTGCCAAGAATGCAGATGGAGTCTACAGTTTGCCTTCAGAATCAACGGGGCCTGTGACATGCAAGGCTGAATATCGTAAGATATTCATATTTGTTTACTATACAATTACTAAAATGTCTAATGTTTAAACTGGAAATTAACAATGCATTTTTTTTATACATATAGGCCCTCCTGTGGCAGAGCTTGACAGTAAACTTCTCTCAGACACTGTGACTGTGAGAGCTGGGTCAGACCTTGTTCTTGATGCAGCCATTGGTGGTAAACCTGAACCCAAAGTCTTCTGGGCAAAGGGAGACAAAGAACTGGAGCTTTGTGAAAAATATACCCTGCAGTATACAAATACCCGTGCTATGGCTATTATCAAGTTTTGTGATAGAAATGATTCTGGAAAATACATCCTGACTGTGAAGAATGCCAGCGGGGTCAAGACAGCTGCTGTCAATGTTAAAGTGCTTGGTAAGTATATGTTGACTTAAAACTTTATATATTAAGCATGATTTATGAAATATTTTGCAGTAATTAATTGTAACACTCACCTGTCAGATACTCCTGGGCCTTGCAAGAAGATCGCAATTGCAGGAGTGACAGAGCGAAAATGCACCGTTTCCTGGGAAACACCCCTGGAGGATGGTGGAGACCCAGTCTCCCACTATATTGTTGAACGACGTGATACCAATAGACTTAACTGGGTAGTAGTGGAAGCTGGGTGCAAGACCCTCTCTTGTACTATTACAAGTATGATCAAGAACCTTGAATACATCTTCCGTGTCCGAGCTGTGAACAAGTATGGCCCCGGTGTTCCACTGCAATCTGAATCAGTTGTTGCCCGGAATCTATTCAGTGAGTACGGCTTCTGTCCACCTTTCCCTTACAGATAAGTTTGGGGTTACTTATTGTGCTATTTTCTCATAACAGCAATCCCCTCGCCTCCCGGAGCACCTGAAATCATTAATGTTGGAAAAGATTTTGCCGTTATTCAGTGGTCAAAACCTGAATCCGATGGTGGCAATGAAATCAGTAACTATCTCGTGGAGAAGCATGAACGAAAAAGTGTGAGGTGGACCAGAGTTAACAAAGATTTCACAATCACAGACACACATTTTAAGATTCATGGTCTTCTTGAGGGCTGCATTTACCAGTTCCGTGTCACAGCTGTAAATGCAGCTGGCGACGGTGAACCAAGTGCAGTTTCACTCTATGCTACTTGCAGGGAACCAACATGTAAGTGGAAAATCACCGAACATTGAAAACATTCAGTTGTCACTAAGCCTTTAAGCCAAACACTCCCAATGATTTTGTTTTATTTTAGATACTCCAGCTCCCCCCTCTATCCCACGTGTGGTAGATACCACTACAGACAGTATAAGTCTTGCCTGGTCAAGACCAGTGCAGGATGGAGGTTCTGATATTATTGGGTATATTCTAGAGGTTCAAGAAGATGGAAGGGAGCAGTGGAAAAAAGTTGATGAAAAACTGCTCAGAATCTCAGAATACACTGCAACTGGCCTCGATAATAAGAAGAAGTATAGCTTTAGGGTAGCTGCCGTTAATGTCAATGGTGTCGGTGAATTCAGTGATGCCTGCACAGCCACTGAACCTTTGGAAAGAACTGGTGAGTATATATAATATAAATATATAAATATTAATAATAATATATAATATAAATGATATACTTTATGTGTGGAGAAAATTACATTGGTGTTTTGTAGACCTAAAAAGTTTTGCACAAAATCTGTCATTGCTCACCTCAGTAAATTATATATGTTAAAAATATTTAAACTTCAAATTTACCATGATAAAGTGTTACACTGATGGAAACTGTAGTTCCCTCAAGCAAATTACTTTGACTACCTTTTGATTTTGTTTATTCTGTATGCCTGAACTATTATTACTTTAAAAATACATCTGAGATACTAAAAAGAAAAAAAGGAGTTTATTACTATTAAGGGGGATTTCTAGATAGATTCAGTTAAAATAGCTTATATTACATTAAGGTTGTTTGTTTTTTAATGGCTAATTACCATTCTCACAGAAATACCTGACCTTGAGATGGCTGATGAGTTGAAGAAGACCATCTGCTTGAGAGCTGGTGGCTCCCTTCGCCTTTTTATAGCTGTAACTGGAAGACCTATCCCTGAAGTCAAGTGGAGTAAATCTGGTGTAGATCTCCAGAACCGAGGATTTATTGAAGTAACTGACACTCATACAACTCTAACAATTAATAAAGTACATCGATATGATGCTGGCCAGTACACTATTGAAGCTGAGAATCCATCAGGCAAGAAATCAGCAACCATCCTTGTGAAGATTTACGGTATGCATTGAGCTTCAGTACTGTCAATGATATTTTGTGTGTTTATGTATTAATTTGTTTGTTTGTTTGTTTATATTTCATATATACTTGTATGTATTGGACGAAAACGAATCCTAAAAATTATTTTCTCTCATCCAGATACGCCTGGACCACCAGGTCCACTTAATATTAAGGATGTGACAGACAACTCTCTTCTCATTATGTGGGATGCCCCAAGTGTTGATGGTGGTGCTCCAGTAAATAATTATATTGTTGAGAGACGAGAAGCATCAATGAGAGCCTTCAAGACAGTAACATCCAAGTGCCATAAGACATCATATAAAGTCACTGGACTGTCAGAAGGAATGTTGTATTATTTCAGGGTCTTGCCAGAAAATATATATGGCATTGGAGAGCCATGTGAAACCAGTGATGCTGTTCTGGTATGTCAGGTGCCAATGGTTCCACAAAAACTTGAAGTTGTGGATGTAACGAAATCCACTGTAACACTTGCATGGGACAAACCACTTCATGACGGTGGAAGCAGGCTTACTGGGTACGTCATTGAGGCTTGCAGATCTGGGACGGAGAAATGGATGAAGGTGGCTAGTTTAAAAACAACTGATTTTAAGCATACTGTTGTATCACTTAATGAGACTGAGCAGTACCTCTTCAGGGTAAGGGCCATAAACTGCAGAGGAGTTAGTGATCCAAGAGAGACAGTGACAGCAGTAACTGTCCAGGAACAAAAAGGTACTTCCCCTAAAAACAAAAAAATCTGCAAGACATGATTATATGTTCATGTATTGTTGTTTCAACATCTCATCTACATTCTATTTTACAGTTTTACCTAAGATTGATCTCTCTGGAATTCCTCAAAAGATTGTTAATGTACTATCTGGAAAATCAATTGAGCTCCACATACCAGTTGCTGGAAGGCCTGCACCAGTTTGTTCATGGTACTTTGGTGACGTAAAGATGAGGGTACGTGACCGTGTCAAAATTGTAACCACAAAAACTTACTCTGAACTGACAGTTTGTGATACCACAATTGACGACACGGGTGATTACACCCTTGAAGTGAAGAATGTTGTAGGCACTGTCACAGAGATCATCAAAGCCGTCATTCTTGGTAAGATTCTGATATAATCAAAGTCATTACATTTTCCAAAAATGTATTTGTAATTAAGTCTTTGAATATTCAAGATGAATAATCTTCCCCAAACTAGCCAAACCTGATGAACCGAGAGGCCCAATTAGGATTGATGAATGTGATACTACATCAGTTACTATAAGCTGGGATCCACCTGAGAGAGATGGAGGTGCCCCAGTTTGCGGCTATGTTGTCGAGCAAAGGGATGCTCATCGCCCAGGATGGCTGTCTGTGTCAGAATCTGTCAGCAGAAATACATTCAAGTTTGACAGGTTAACGGAGGGCAATGAGTATGTGTTCCGAGTTGCTGCAACCAATCGCTTTGGAACAGGATCTTTCTTACAGTCTGATATTGTGATCTGCAAGAGCAATAAAAGTAAGTTTTTCTTTTTTTAAGGTATTTCAAATTATTGATTGACCTTTCAGTGAAAAAGATCAAGTTTCACCTCTTGCTCCTTTTTATATAGCAATACCTGGGCCGCCAGGAAGACCTGAGGTGTTTGACGTTTCTCGGGATGGCATGACAATTGCATGGCACCCACCAGAGGAGGATGGTGGATTTGAAATATCTGGATATATTGTTGAGCGAAAGGAGGTTAGATCTGACAGATGGATACGCGCCAACAAGAATCCCGTCACAAAGACAAGATACAGATCTAGTGGTCTAATTGAAAGCCTTGAATATGAGCACCGAGTTACTGCTATAAACTCTAAAGGCATTGGAAAGCCGAGTCTAATATCTAAACCAGCAGTTGCATCTGATCCTATTGGTATGTCATATCCTGACCTTAACTGAATATCATGACATATATAAGAATGTAATTTTTTCCGCTAAAACTGGTCATAAAAATATGTTCATGTTGTTTTTTTTCTAATATCACAGACCCACCAGACTCACCACAGAATCCAAGAGTCACAGACACTACCACAACATCTGTTTCTCTGGCCTGGAGTCCTCCAGACAATGAGGGCGGTTCCAAAGTTACTGGTTACTTAATAGAAATGCAAAAGGTTGGAACATTTGAATGGATAAAATGTAACACGACACCTTCATTAATCTGTGAATACACACTCACACAAATGCCCCAGGGAGCAGAATTCAAGTTCCGTGTTTTGGCGTGCAATGCTGGAGGATCCGGGGAGCCAGCTGAGATCCCAGGGACAGTCAGAATTACAGAAATGCTTGGTAAGAGAGCACGCAGCAAAAAAATACTTATTTTTAGGTAATAAATGCAAAATTTGATGTACTTACTATACCCTTCTTTTCTAGAATCCCCTGATCATGACCTGGAGGCTAAGTACAGGGATGGATTTGTTGTCAGACAAGGCGGAGTCATTAGGTTATCTATTCCCATCAGGGGCAAACCGATACCAACATGCATGTGGACAAAAGAAGGACATGATATTTCACATAGGGCAATGATTGCTACCAGTGAGGATCTGACTGAGCTTGTAATTAAGGAAGCCCGAAGAAATGACACTGGAGTATATAACCTTGTATTGCAAAACAAATGTGGGAAGAGAGCAGTAAACATCAAAGTGAAAGTGATAGGGCCACCAGATCCACCAGAAGGTCCTCTTCGAATTGATGACATTCAAGCTCACTCTGTACAACTGACTTGGAAAGCTCCTTTAGATGATGGTGGCTCTGATATTCTTAGCTACATTGTTGAAAGACAAGAGATCCCTAATTTGGCTTGGTACACTGTGGACTCGAAAGTTGTAGACACATCTCTGGTTGTCAAGGGCTTGTACGAAAATGTCGAGTATCGCTTCAAGGTGACAGCTGAGAATAAGTTTGGTATTAGTAAATCTCTGAAATCAGAAGAATCTATCACACCAAAGACTCCTCTCTGTAAGCAAAAAATCTTTGTGCTTCACATTTATATGATTAAATGATATTTTGTATTCATGTTGCATGTTATTTGTTATATTTATTATTTAATGACTTGTTTTTTGCCTCAGGTCCACCAGAACCTCCAAGTAACCCTCCAGAAATTCTGGATGTCACAGACGACTCAGTTTCTCTATCGTGGGGCAGGCCTAAAAATGATGGTGGCTCCTGTGTTACAGCCTATTATATTGAACACAAAGAGAGATTCAGTGAAAACTGGCTGCGTCATGACGCGCAGATCACGACAAACACATACAAACTCACTGGACTCACTGCTGAGAAGGAATATCAATTCCGTGTGATTGCTAGAAATGATATTGGTGAGAGTGTGCCAGGACCCATATCAGAATCAGTTTTATGCAAAGATCCCTTCGGTAAGTGAAAAATAAATGAATGAAGCTTTTAACCTTTAATAAAGTATATTAAAGTATATTTTGCTTATTAAATAAACTCTCTCAATATGTTGCATCTATCACGCAGAATTTAAGTTAATGGTACTACAATGAATAATTCAATTTTGAGTATACTCACATTGAATGTGTTATTTTTATTGTCTCTTTCTTTTCCTTGAAGACAAACCAGGTCAGCCAGGAGAGATTGATACTGTAAGTGTAACCAAAGATTGCATTTCTATTCGTTGGGAGACCCCCAGATATGATGGAGGAAAACAGATCCTCGGCTACTGGGTTGAATATAGAAAATTTGGGGAAAGTACCTGGAAGAAGTGCAACAAAGAACGACTGAAAGACACAGTGTTCACCATGAGTTGTCTTTTAGAAGCTACGGAATATGAATTCAGAGTGTTTGCTGAAAATGAAGCAGGAATCGGCAGACCTCGTAGAACTACCGTCGGCATAAAAACCAAACTGAGTGGTATGTATATGCAACTTGTACACTCTTGGCCATGGAATTTTTGTGTCAGTAATAGTAACTTTTAATTTTTACAACAGTAACAATTATGTCACTGTTGTAGCAGGGGCCTCGTTGATAAAGAAATACAGCTTATACATTACACAACCCTAAAGTTTTCCTCCTTTACATAGAGAGGACTGACCATTTGTTTCTGCAAGTAATCATAGCTGCAACGTTTGGTGCTGTTTTATCCCTGGCACTTGTTACTCAGAAGCAATACTTTCCAGCATGCTCTGGCCCTATAGCAAGCCTACAAATACACTATATAAAAGTATCTGGACAGCCCTATTAATAGAGGAGTTGCTCAATTAAGCCACGCATACTGTTGACAGAGGTATATATTTAAGTTCACAGTGACTCTGCTCAACACCATTACTAGACATGTTAGTTTGACCCATTTCTGCCCTACTAGAGCTGTCCTGGTCAGCCTAGTTAATCATTAAGAAACTGGGAAACCACCTCTAAACTTCCCAAATTGTGTATGAATGTTTTCTTCTTCACTTCTTCACAGTAAACAATACATTTTTTACTGAAGATTCAATGTATATGCTTTAAATACGTGTAATGCATATGCCTATTGTGCTAGATACAATATCTAACCTTGTTTCTAGACAAAATTTTTCCATGAAACAAAAAAGCTAATTAATTAAATAACAGTTTATGAAATTACTTTGGTTATCAGGATTATGGAGTAGTAGTATATATTATAGTAGTAGCATTTATTATCACATTCTGTCCTTAGTTTGACACATATTCTGGAGGAGGGTCTGATTTCATATATCTCGTGTGCTTTTCTCAGTTGTACATAAACCAAGCATTACAAAAGAAATGGAAGATGCCACAGCTAAACTTGGACAGCCAGGCACATTGAAGTGCCAGATTGCTGGAAGACCTCTTCCTGCTATCAAATGGTATAGACATGGCAAAGAATTACTTCAGGGCAAAAAATATGAGATGAGCTCCGATGGTCGCAACCATTCACTGACAATAACATCAAATCAACAAGACGATGAAGGGGTTTACACATGCAAAGCTGTCAATGAAGCAGGAGAAACTGAAACCAGTGGAAGTCTCACTTTGGAGGCTGCTCCCATGATTTCTCCAGAATATTCTTTGAAAGAAATATATCATGTTCTGTGTGGGACAACCCTACGTCTACATGTTATGTACATTGGTCGCCCAGAGCCAAAGATCATGTGGCTTCACAACAATGTACCTCTGCAACCATCTGAGAATGTCATCATTGAAAATACAAAACGTTATACTCATCTTATCATTAAGAATGTGCAACGTGAGACAAACACAGGAAAGTATAAAGTCCGGCTCAGCAACACATTTGGCACGGCTGAAAAACTGCTTCACGTGGAAATCCAAGGTATGAGTTTATTGGAAATGCCCCTGT
Source organism: Petrocephalus schoutedeni (assembly GCA_026780765.1). NCBI lineage: Eukaryota > Metazoa > Chordata > Actinopteri > Osteoglossiformes > Mormyridae > Petrocephalus > Petrocephalus schoutedeni. The sequence continues at coordinate 7,721,713 of JAODKL010000036.1, read as the reverse complement.
AGTCTAAATGGGAAAATATGTGTTTATACTATAAGTGGGTGTGTGTAAATATACATTTAGGTTATTTTCCTATGGCTTGTAGACTCCTCACTAGTTTGTATTGGGTAAGCAGTTGGATGATGAATATGTATGCATATTTGTATTATTTACATTTATATATATTTATCATTTTCATCAGATAAACCAGCTATACCTGAAGGACCAATTATCGTTGAAACTTTGCTAAAGAACTCTGTGATCATTAGCTGGAAACCACCTGCAGATGATGGTGGGGCAATGATTACAAACTACATTGTGGAGAAGTGCGAGGATAACACTAGTGAAGAGTGGAGTCTTGTGTCTTCATCAGTCTCTGGTACATCATGTCGAATTCCAAATCTCAATGAAGGTGCTGGATATTACTTTCGTGTTTCTGCTCAAAACCAACATGGAGTCAGTAATCCATTACAGATTCCTTCTGTGGCCATTATTAAAAGTCAATTAGGTAAGTACAGCCATACCACATAGTTATGAAAACTGATAAATACCTATTGTAAATTTGAAGGTAACTTTTCTTGAGGATAATGTTTTTATAATTTTGTTTAACAGAGAAACCTGGAAGTCCCCAAAATCTGGTTGTTACTGGAGTAACAAAGGATTCTTGTATTGTCTCTTGGACACCACCCCAGAATGATGGAGGATCTAAAATAAAAAATTATTGCCTGGAAAAATGTGAAAAACAGAATGAATGGATTGCAGTAACTACTGATGAAATACATCAAACAGTATACACTGTAAATGGGCTTGTTGAAAGCTCGGAATATAAATTCCGTGTTAAATGTGAAAGTCTAGGAGGAGAAAGTGAATACAGTGAAGAATCTTCTCTTGTCGTTCCAAAATCACATGTAGATATTCATGCACCTGCCTTTAAGGAGGAATTGAGAAACATGAGCGTTAAATACAAGAGTAATGCAATGTTTGTTTGCAAGATCAGTGGACAGCCTAAACCTGTTGTCAAATGGCATAAGCAAGGCAAGGAAATTCAGCCTGATGGACAGAAAATTAAAGTTCAGGAACGCAAAGGTGGTTATTATCAGCTTGTCATATCTGCTGTTGATGAGGAGGATTCCACTGTTTATCAAGTCAGAGCCACAAACCAAGGAGGGTCTATTTCTGCAAATGTTTCTCTTGACGTTGAAAGTAAGTAATTCATAAATAAGTGCAGTTTTCTTTTAACATTTTTTTTTCTGGTGTTGCAGTAACTAATTTATCTTTCTGTTCTCCTTAGTTCCTGCAAAGATTCACTTGCCCAAACATATACGAAACAAAGAATCTATTCCTGCCCTTCGTGGTGAAGTCATTAGTATCAAGATTCCATTCAGTGGCAAACCTGACCCAGTAATAACATGGCAGAAGGGACAAGACCTTATCGATAGCAATGGGCACTATCAAGTTATTGTAACACGATCTTTTACATCATTAATATTCCCCAATGGCGTTGACAGGAAGGATGCCGGTTTTTACGTTGTTTGTGCAAAGAATAGATTTGGCATTGATCAACAAACAGTGGAACTTTATGTTGCAGATGTCCCTGACCCACCACGGGGTCTCAAAGTCAGTGATGTGTCCAGGGATTCTGTCACTCTGAATTGGTGTGCCCCTGCTAATGATGGAGGAAGTAAAGTCACTAACTACATAGTGGAAAAATGTGCTACCACAGCGGAGAGATGGATTCGTGTAGCACAAGCCCGTGACACTCGTTATACAGTTGTTAACTTGTTTGGAAAAACAAGTTATCAATTCCGTGTCATTTCAGAGAATAAATTTGGCCAAAGTGAGCCATCTGATCCAACTGATCCTGTTGTAACAAAAGAGGATAAGTCGAGAGCACTGAGCTATGATGAGGAAGTTGATGACACGGGAGAAGTCACAAAGGGTAAAGCGCTACATTCAGAAACTAAAGTTTTGCATAATAAGTACACAATTGCAGAGGAACTAGGGCGTGGGCACTTCAGTATTGTTCACCGATGTTTTGAAACCAGTACGCAGAAGACATTCATGGCTAAATTTGTCAAAGTAAAAGGAGCCGATCAAGCATTGGTGAAAAAGGAAATTGCTACACTTAATATAGCACAACATAAGAATTTCCTGTGTCTTCATGAGTCCTTTCACAGTCCGGAAGAATTAGTCATGATATATGACTTCACCTCAGGAATGGATATATTTGAACGTATGGAGACAGCCAACTTTGAACTTTCAGAACGAGAAATAGTAACTTATGTCAAACAGTTATGTGAAGCCCTTCAGTTTCTACACAGTAAGAGCTATGGACACTTTGACATTAAACCTGAAAATATTGTCTACACCAAAAGTAATAGCTCTAACATCAAGATAATCGAGATGGGCCAGGCCCAATACCTTACACCAGGGGAAGCCATAAAGATCCAGTTTACTGCCCCAGAATACTGTGCACCTGAAATCCACCAGAATGAAATGGTTAGCACTGTTACTGACATGTGGTCAGTTGGCGTTCTAGTGTACATACTTCTTAGTGGACTTAATCCATTCATAGCAGATACTTATCAGCAAACAATTGAAAATATTTCAAATGCTGAATACATTTTTGATGAAGAGACTCTTGGGGTATCCAGTCTTGAAGCATTGGATTTTGTGGACCGTCTTCTGACTAAGGAGCGTAAACATCGGATGACTGCTTCTGAAGCTTTGGAACATCCCTGGCTTCGAAAAAATATAGAACAATACAATACTAAAGCTATAAAGACAACAAGACACCGAAGATATTACCAGACCTTAGTGAAAAAAGAATGGAATGTTGTTATTTCAGCGGCTCGTGTTGCTAGAGGCGGTGCTCTAAGAAGTCAAAGAGGGGTCACAGTTAGTAAAGTTAAAGTTGCACCATATGAACATGGTCCACGAGCTGGTCAAATGACACATTCTGTTTCCGAAGAAGGCGGACATGCAAAATTTGTCTGTCACATTGAGAACTATGACAGTAGCACAGAAGTAACTTGGTACTGTGGAGTTAGACAAATTGAAGAAACTGAGAAATATGAAATTAGTTATGAGGAAGGAGTCGCTATCTTATCTATCAAAAATATTAGCAGAGCAGATGATGGGACCTATAGGTGCAAAGTTATTAATGAATATGGTGAAGATAGTGCCTACACAGAGCTATTTGTCAAAAGTGTAAGGTCGTATTGTGATTTCTTTTTTGCACGTACAGTCAAGAAAGCAAAACGTAGAGTAGATACAGAAAGACTGCTGCAGAGACCCCCTGAATTTACTTTGCCCCTATTTAATCGTGCTGCTTACACTGGTGAGGATGTACGTTTTGCAGTAACAATAACAGTGCACCCAGAGCCTCGGGTTACATGGTTAAAATCTGGGCAAAAGATTTTACCAGGAGATAATGACAGAAAGTATACATTTGTAAATGACAAAGGTCTCTATCAGCTTGTAATTCGCAATGTCCAAGCAGAGGATGATGCTGAATACACTGTTTTAGCCCGCAACAGATTTGGAGATGACAGCTGCAAGGCACGTCTTACTGTCTCGCCTTGCCCAGCACCTGCCGATAATACGGTGCGGCCAATGTTCAAGCGTCTGCTAGCAAATGCAGAGTGCAAAGAGGGTCAAAGTATCCGCTTTGAAATGAGAGTGTCAGGGTCACCTTCACTGAAGTGGGAGAAAGATGGAATGCCATTAACATTTGGACCACAAATTGAGGTTATTCATGAAGGACTTGATTATTATGTTCTACATGTCAAAGACACACTTCTTGAAGATTCTGGTAACTATAGAGCTATTGCTACAAACTCTGCTGGATCTGCAAGTTGTCAAGCCACATTAAAGGTACATCGTCTCACTCATGTCAAGAAAGAATATGACACTGAAGAACAGAAAAAGATAAGTCCTGAGGAGAAAAAAATTGAGAAGAAGGTGAGACTGTTACAAATTCTTTCTGGCAGTGAAGTTATTCCACTTACTCCTGTGGCACAAGAGGCTTTAAGAGAAGCATTAATCATGCATAAACCAGAAATATCAACAGAGAAAGAAAGAATTGAAGCTGCTGGTAAAAAGGAAAAAGAAGAAAGAAAGATGAGAGCAGAAGAAAAGAGACTTCATATGCCATATGAAGTTCCACAACCTCGTGTCCGTGGTCCAACAGCCCTTGAAGAAGACCTGGAAATCAAACATTTTGTGCCTTATTCAGACATAAAATGGTATAAGAAAATCCGGGATCAGTATGAAATGCCTGAGAGAATGGAAAAACCTGTTCAGAAGAGACTTAAACGTATTAGTTTATCTAAGTGGAAGCAGAACTATGTTGTGCCTCTTCCAAGAATCAAGGATGAGTATAAGCCTAAATGGCGCATTCCTAAGTTATCACAGGATGACTTGGAAACTGTAAGGCCAGGAAGATATCGTGCAACATCTCCGGAATCTGAAGTTTATTACAGACAAAGAAGAAGATCCCTTGGTGATCTCTCAGATGAGGAGTTTCTTCTGCCTGTTCACGACTATTTATCAATGAAGAAAACTGAAGAAGAAAGGCTTCGCTTTGCAGAGGAGCTCCAGCTTGGCTTTTCAGGTTCTAGTTTTAGTCCTGTGGACTTCGAATTGTCTTCATTGCGCCAATTACCATCAAAGAAAATTACATCTGAGGAGAAGGAAGGAGAAGATGTTCAAACGTATGATTCATATCATATTCCCTCCAAGTATGAGGCTGGACCAAGCTATATTGATCTGCGCCAACGCCATGATAAAGTGACATATAAACCTCCAAGACAAAACCAAAGAGTACTTGAAGACAAAGAAGATCAAGAACTTCTTCGTCCAGTAGCTTCAATACAGAGACATTGTGCTTACAAAAGTGAGGTGAAGCGCATGCAGTTTGATGAGAAAATTCAATTGTCAAGAAAAGAAAAACATAAATTTCACGCTTCACCATTAATTGAAGAGAAAATGGAGACAACTAAATATGCACCTGCTACATTACCTTCCTCTGTTACACATATAATTAGTAGTTCTTTGTCTCCTTCATATCCTTTATCTGGAGATAAACAATCTGGCAGTGCACTTCAAGCTAAAGTGGAAGAGAGTGAATCGACAGAAAGGATATCACACATTGCTGAGAGAACACACACTGCTAGTCAGATTTTAAGTGAATTACTCCAACCTGACAAACATACAACAACTGACATACTGGCCACATATGCAGCAAAAAAGGCTGCTCTGAAATCTGAAAGAAAATATGAAGTTGTGACTCAGCAACCTTTCAGTCTTGACCATCCGCCACGTATAACTGTCAGAATGCATTCTCATCGTGTGCCTTGTGGCCAGAAAACCAAATTCACATTAAATGTCCAAGCCAAACCAGAATCTGAAATTAAATGGTACCAAAATGGGAAGCAGATTCAAGAGAGCAGCAAGTTCTGTTTTACAAACATAAGTGGAGTTCTGTCTCTTGAGATATTTGACTGTCAACAAGAAGACAGTGGCACCTATCGGGTTGTTTGCACAAACTATAAGGGAGAGGCCTCAGATTATGGCACTTTAGATGTTTCAGGGGGTGAATATTCTGCATATTCATCCCGTTACAGAAATGAAGAATCTCTCCCAGCTGTTGTTCCTGAAATTACCAAGACTGATTTTTACCATTTGTCTTCTGCATCAGTTTCTGCATCTGAAACTCATATAGTGCTGAAGGAAACTGAATCAGAGCTGACTGAAATGCATCCAGTAAGTTCCTGTGAAGAACATTCTTC
>JAODKL010000036.1:7687889-7708147 GCA_026780765.1 Petrocephalus schoutedeni | reverse complement strand
CCAAATGCCTTTGCACTACCACAGTGGTACAGCACCAGGGCAGACCAAATGCCTTTCCACTAGCACAGTGGAGCATATAAAACAGATCTGTGTTTTCTATCCTTCATCTGCAAAATTTGTATTCAACAGGACTTAGAACATGTGGGTGGCAGAAAAGCTGAGAATTGGCACTGAATTATTCTGACGTTTGCTCATAATGTTTCTACACTCCCTGTGGCCACTCTCTCTGATGATCAGATTTTTTGGCCTGCTCACTGGGCAGCTTAACACAGCCTGCTATTTCCCTCCCTTAAGCAGAAACACAACTGATCCTTGCAATTCTGGCTGCAGTCACTGTTGGTTTGGCTGAGGGCCACAACTTTTTTTTATGGGCAAGGCTGCACAAGAACAGCTGCGTTCCTTTTCTGCAGGACCTCCGTACATTTGCTCTGTTTTGGAAAGTAAATCACCTGCTTCTTGTAGTACCTTGATAACATGGCAAACAGCTGTTTCCTCTCACAGGCTGTGAACATTTTGTTTTGAACAGTGCCAGATTTTGATAGTTCACTTAATAATATAGATGTAAATGTTGGCTATTTCCTTTATTAATGTTGTAAATGTGAGGTAAATCAGTCACAAAATGGTGGCCAGATGTTCGCAAGTGTGGAGACAAATAGTGGTGTAATTTGCGACTTACCAAGTTATTTTGTAGTTTCTTTTAAAAAAAAACCGTGGAAAATTAACAAAATGTGATTTTAAGCAACAGAAGAGAGGTTTAAGACCTTGCGTAAATAATACTATAAAACAATAGTGGCCACATTATTGTTTATTTTGTTGAAATAGTGTTCTCCCTGTGCTTGAAGTGGTTTTCTTCTGCAGTCCAAAAGCACATGGTCAGATCTGGTGTTGCTAAATTGGCCAAAGTGTGTGACTGTTAGCGTGGTCTGTCCGGAGTGTCCTTGTGTTATGCGCTATGCTTTGTAAGCCCGAGGTGCATTGTAATCCTGTACTGGGAAAACAAGAGTGGAAACTGGATGGATAGATATTTGGCCTTAAGTTTTGTCTTGAGGTGTTATTCATATATTAGTCATACATGTCCAATGGCTGATGGATCAGAGACAGAAAATGAGGTAAAATGAGGATAGGAACCAAATGTGTGTGTGTGTGTGTGTGTCTATGTGTATGTATAAACACACATACTTCTGAACCGTGGCAGGCCTGGTTTAAACATTTGGACTGTAGAACATTCTGAAAAGGGGATCAGATGGACAGATAGACAGATATAGAAGTTTGTATTCATAATGGTTAATAAACCTAGATGCCATTTAGATAGTATTGTACTTTTTCACATTCAAATTTTGAAATTGTTTTTCACAATAAAAAGCGGCTCACATAAAATCCTGTGGTCACACTTAGCAAACTGCTCGAGTCGCAGCGACAGTCCTGATTTGGAGGGTCAGGATTGCCTGCTGCAGTCACTGTTTTCCTCTGTCACGAAACTGAGGCATGCTCTGAAAGTCACACGTGTGCCAGCGGATTGTTGTTAAAGCACTCGCACAAAAGGAGGAGGAAAGGCACTGTTGCCAGCATTCTTGTTTAAAGCTGCGTCTCACAAAAAAGGATGGGCTGGGGCTCATTGCCTCTCCTAGGGACAGGATTACACGCCGGATTCATGGTGCAGTGAACGACTGCTCACCCTCCTCTCTCCCCCTCTTTGGACAGAAGAGAGGCTCATGTCTTACAGACATGAAGAGCTTTGTGCATGACAGGGCTTATCTGTTTATCGCTTTTTCTGTACTTCAAGTTATACTTGTAACATGCCAGGATCCAATTAGTGGTAAGCGACTTGTTTTGTATGGTTTTTCCTATGTCATGTACAGCGTGCATGTATTTAATATATATCGTGTTTTCCTACAGGTAGTATGGAAATTTTATTTGATCTAATCTAATTGGCAGTAAATACTTTTGTTTTCAACAGTTTTGTAGTTCTGGCTGCCCTTCAGTGGTTTATAGTTTTTGTTTTCAGCAGTGATTATTGCCTTTGCAAGTCAAATCATAGCACAAAGCAAATGTGATTTGGCCATGTTTCTTTTGTGGAAGGGCTTTGTACGGATTAGACAATTTATCATTTACACTTCACATTCTGTTACAATGCATGTGGCATTATGCATAACACTGGAACTATAACAACACTTGTATTGTTAAAAGTGGGGAAATACCTCAATATAGCTGGCTGTACATTTGTATCTGTCAGTGAATGCAGGTTTTAAAACTTCAGCGTAACATTGTTTTATTGCTTGCAGGTTGGGTAGATTTTCTGGTCATGATCTTTACGTGAACGCCAGTTATCCTTAATCTAAAGAATCGGTGACATCTGCAGAGTCTGTTTCAAAACTACCCTTTGTTGAAGCACAGCTTGCATTTTATGAATGGCAGATGTGTGGATAGAGTATGAATGCAGCAAAAGGTCTTTGGGATAGAGGCTGAGGCGGGGAGTTCTTTCACCACCTGAGTATTATGTATGGCCAATGTGGCAAATAGGGAAGCATGGAAGGAAAGGAGACCATGACCCAGGATCGTGCCATACACATGGCATGTCTATATCTTATGCATTGTCTCATTATTATTATTATTGTTATTGGTGTGGCCACATGAGTTATTATTGAAAGGCAAATTATAATTCATAGCATAGATGCGTGTAGGCCTAACTGTTTCCACTCTGTATTGCTTGTTGAAGCACTATTTTCAAAGACTCATCCTTATAATAAAGTCTTTTGGAAGGCATATTTTAACTAAGAACTGTAATCTTGGGGCATTAAGGGTTTACAGGGATGAGCTCCTTTTTCAAACCTGAAATATGGCATATTTACCCCAAGTTGATGACTCCATTTAACCCAAGTATACAGATGGCTGCATGCTGGTGCAAGGGGCAGCATGGCTGCTTGATACCTCTGGGGGTGTTCTTATTAAGTACAGGCAGTACATAATGGAGGCTGTACCTAGGAAGGAGGCTGTACCTAGGAAGGAGGCTGTACCTAGGGAGAAGGCTGTACCTAGGGAGAAGGCTGTACCTAGGAAGGAGGCTGTACCTAGGGAGAAGGCTGTACCTAGGAAGGAGGCTGTACCTAGGAAGGAGACTGTACCTAGGAAGGAGGCTGTACCTAGGAAGGAGGCTGTACCTAGGAAGGAGGCTGTACCTAGGGAGAAGGCTGTACCTAGGGAGACGGCTGTACCTAGGAAGGAGGCTGTACCTAGGGAGAAGGCTGTACCTAGGAAGGAGGCTGTACCTAGGAAGGAGACTGTACCTAGGAAGGAGGCTGTACCTAGGAAGGAGGCTGTACCTAGGAAGGAGACTGTACCTAGGAAGCCTCCTTGAAGTCATGTACTGGATGTTAAATTGTTTTTTGCACTACTGATCAAATCAAGAACAAATTGCGTTAGCTAGACAGAAGAGCCCACATACTGTAAAAAGGGTTTCACCTCAGATATTATTCTGTAATTAAAATGAGTTTGGATTAAATTACAAAAAAATAATAATAATAATTTATTGTCCAGAACTCTACCTAGTTGTTTCAGCACATAGCACTTAGAATTACGGGTTTTTGAATTTTCGTGTCAAAATTTAAGTCAAAATCATGCAGAGGGAAAAGGATATAAATCAGTTAGTGTATAAATCATGTTAGGCTTCTCTCCATTGCTTACCGTTGTTCAAGGCTACCCTGAGTAAGATTTTGGGTAAATAACTACAGTCACATAGTTACTTCTGAAAGTAAATAATTGCAAACAGCAGTTTGCTCTAAGTTGAAAACTGGAAAACCATATTTTTTTGCCAGTGTTGAAGAAAAGATTGTTACAATAAATTTCTGTGAGCCTATAAAAGCTCTTGGAAAATCCAGTTGATGGAAGGAGCAATAAAATGGAACCATAATTTATTTGTTTTTTACTGGACAACAGAAAACATAGTCGTTTAATTAATTTAGTACCTCAGCTGACATTTCTGCAGGAAATGTCCTTGTAACCTTTGAATTATTGGGGAACAAAGCTTTAGCTTGATTCTTATAAAAAGGGGCCTCGTATAATAAAAAAGTGCATTTGTCTACACACTCGCAAACATTTCAAAATTATATATATCATTTATGAAGCACAACAAAAGCCTACACTTAAAGGACAATTAACAGGCAACTAAAATCACGTTCAAAACCAATATCTTGAAAAAACAGCCAAATCAACCATAGCATAAGGCTCTTTCCTCTGTGCTGTTTCAGCTAGCTTAATCATTCTATCAGTCTGGATCGTAGCCTGGATTGATAAAAGTGCATTTCTTGATGACACAAACATTTTGGCTGCATTTCAGGGCTGAACGTTTCACATCAGGCTGCTTGGTGGGAACTACATTAAAAATTAAATTATAGCAGACAGCGAATGCAACAGGGGATCATATCCAGATGTGTAAATAGTTTCTTTGGCAGTGATTGCAAAACACACAAAAAAATGGTTAAAATGGTCCTGGGAGGAACTAGTATGGTTGAAGTAAGGGGCAGCAAGTCAACGTTTTAGCTACAATAAAGGGATTTGCTGGATCAGTGTTGTTCGTATCCCGAGGGGAGTGTTTTATGCTTCAAAAGCAACGATTCAGGAACATCTTCATTCATTGATGCAAAAGATAATACATTAGCCTTGCAACTCGCATGCTTATAAATCAGTAAAAATCTACATTCTAAAACACAGAGAATATTCAATTTCAGAAAAAATGGAATTGGAGGTCTTCTTAATATAAAAATATCATCTAGTCAGGCCATGCTTACAGGGCTGTCAGTATATGCACCCTGAGTCAGCAGATCACTGGAAAGAGTTACTTTTTTCTGGCTGTTGTGTTTGATTACATCATGTCACATGACAAATTTACTGCCAGTACCATCTCAGCTGCCTAGTAATACACAAAATACTGAATATCATTCTCGGTTTTTACCCAAGAAACATGTTATTGATTTATTTTTATAAATATAAGAAAACTTTTGTAGCAGTAATGATTTTAAAACACAGTATTTGGTCTAAAAGAAAATTATTTTAAACAAGTGTATACTTTGCCTTGCGATGGGCTGGCTCCCCATCCTGGGATAGGCTGTGATCCCCCCTGCGGTCCTGAACAGGTTTCAGAAAATGGATGGATGGATGGATGGATGGACGAGTCTATACTTTTTAATTTCTCCATGCGTTTAAATTAGACGTGGGCAAAGTTATCTGCAAAGGGCCGGGGTGTTTCCAGGTTTTCAGGAGAACCTTTAGGTGAGCTGCTCAAACCCAGATGTGAGCACTCTTCGGCCAATCTGTCCTCTAATTAGTAACCTAATTAAGGAGTTGCAGGAGAAACCCACACACACAACAGCCCACCCCCGCTCTAAATGGACTTAGCAATGTGCAAGCTGTTTATGACTAAGGAGTTGATTTGTAAGCTCTATAATGTAAGTGTACCAACTGAAACAAATATTCGCTGTATGCTTTACTAAAACATGCAAGTATCCCCATTACCCAAATTAAGCATATGCATGAACTGGATTAATTTACAAAATTGAAAAAAATAAACAATATAACACTTTGCCACCCCAATATAATAACTATATATTTTTGTAAAACAAGGAAATAAGTAAAACCTTCTTTGTGTGTTTCTCCTACTTCCAGGACTTTTGATTCAGTTAAATTTCATGTTTGAAACCTGAAACACACAAGAGAATCTCCAATCCCCCCTCAGAATTTCCCTATGGTGGGACAAAATTTGACATGACCTTTTACACATTTAAATATAGTTTCTCTAGAAGTATCTTCTATTACCTGAGATTGTAACAAAAGAATAATATCTTTATAAAGTAAACCAGATGAATATGGAGACAAAATTCAAAGCATTTACCACCTAGCCCATTTTTTCCTTAAGCATATTGTCTTCCAAAGTAACTGCAGAGACAAACATCCAGTATACCTACACATTTAACTGTGGTGAGCAACCCCTCAGAAATGTTCTAAACAATACTGACCACATCATATTTTCTCTTCACAAGAGTACATACTTACTGGTATTGCAGTTTGAATTCTGTTTGTTTAATCTTGGAGGAAATCGATTTTATGTGTCCCTGCATTTAGGCGCACATACCGCACATTTTTTAATAAACTGCCAAGTTTGCCTTTCCGTCACGAAAAAAGTCAATAGTCATGCATTTGCCCTAGTTTGACTAATGTTTAATTTATTGAGTTTAGTATGTGATGTTCATATTTTCTATATATCTGTACAATGCTATATTCCATAAATCAAAAACATTACAGTATTTGTAATTACAGTACAGTAAACGTTACAGTATTTGTAATTACTGCACAGTAAACGTTACAGTATTCGGTCCTCAAATGTAAGTTATTGCTGTCTACAAAGTGACAGATAAAATCTTTAGATTTGCAACAATTTATGTGAAAAATGACACAAAGTTTTTAAGGAAAATTTAAAAAAATTTAAATGGGACACTGAAAAGTCTAAGTTACCTTATGATTTATAGGAAACCCTCTAAATAATTAATTGCAAAGTCCTTTTCCGGTAAATATAGTATACATATGGTGCTAATCTGTCAGCATATGGACCTTCTTTTCATAAATGATTGTCATCTATAAAAAACAGAACACAAATAAAGTAATCTTCAGAATTTGGGCCAGGATATTCTATTACCCACAGCTGTTCTCATTCTCAAACCAAGATTTTTTGACTAAATAATTTTAGTAATATACATTTATGTTTGCCTATTACCACAAAGGGAATAGTATGCTTAAATCACAAGCCAAGGTTCCTTGTAGATATTTTACATTTAGGCATTTACAGATATTCAACTGAGACTAGCATGTAAGACTTTTGTAAATGTTAATGTCATTATCCTGGTAAGTTAAGAATAAAATTTTAAATTTGAAAAATTACACTTTTTAAATATAAGTGCTTCACTGACCCCTCTATGTGAAATGTATTGTGAAGAGGTTCTCTATCATTTAAAACTTTGACTGAACATGGTTGGGAAATTGGCAAACTGGAAGATAGACTCTCGGCCCAAACCAGTAACCAAAGAGTGAACTGAAATAATCAAAACTACAGCTCCAAACCACCAAGACCAGCACCAAAAAGACCAAAGACCAAAGAAAAACAATCCAAAACCCACGACAGAGCAAGATATGGTAATCAGAGGGAGATGTATTGACTGATAGTGTAAATGGTTACTGATTGAAACCATCTACTGCAGAGAGTGAAGTAGATTCGTACTGTAAGTTTGGTCCCAAGACACTTTCTTTATAGATTTTTTTGTGCAGTCCTTTACATGCATGACATGACTTGAAGATCATGTCTGAGATCATTCTTAAAATAATTCTAGGGTCTTTAGGGTAAAAAAAACTTACTGCAGATATTTTCTGTATGTCAACTAAACATGCTTTCCAACATTCCAGATTTTTATTTAATCTGGTAGTTCAAATTCTGCTATTGAGGAGACTTTACATCAACCAAAAAGTTGCCTTTGTAAGTATATTTGTAAAACAAAACAAAAAAAGAAGGAAAAAACAAGAGCACAATAGTAACCATTAATCAACAAAGAGGATCCTGTCATCATTCCTACTCATGCTGACAATGCATTATGTTTTTGTCCTTCACATGCTGAAGGCTGGGAGGCTCCTTTTGGATGCTACAGCTGCCAACCACAGTCTGTGACTATTTTTACTGAAATACATCAGCATTGAGGAAATTGTTTGTCTTTGGAACTCCACATTAAGTAAAATATAAGACGGTTTGGCTTGTCTGTCAGGCATGCATCCATCCCTGCATCCACCCATCCATCCATCCATCTTCCAACTGCTTATCCTGGTCAAGGTTATGGGGGAGCTTGCACCCAATCCCTGACAGCACGGGGCACCAGACTGGGGTACACCCTGGATGAGATACCACTCAAATGTTATTCTCATTTAATTTCTTACTTTTGCATTTTTATAGTAAATTTTATAGTATAGTAAAGTAACCAGTGGTTAAAGAACTGAATACTCGTGTTATTAAAACTATAAAAACCCAAATTAAATGTCTTTAATTTTGTTTGTTAATTTTCTAAATTGATTTCTTAGAGATAGTTTTGCCCACTGCAGCCTTAATCTCACTGTGCGGTTTTCTTGAACCTTAACCATGAATGTGCTTAGTAAACATACTGTAGTGATGCTTTCTCTGCTGGATTCTTCAGCTGTGAATATTTCCCACAGTTTCTGTATATGTTGGACAGTACTACCAGAAACCAGGGCAGTATGTTTATAATTACTTCTTTTATTTTCCTTTTTTTTGGTGAGGAATTTGTTTACTATTTTGTGTCTCTGCCACTCAAATATAAAATGTTATTATTAAATTACAAAGGATTAGCAACATAAATTATACTTGCATGTAGAACCTGTCAAAAGGCTTCATACATTTGCTGGAAACTAGGTTTGTACATACATTTTTACAACATATTATCTGTGCAAATACTAACAAACACATTACAATATACCACACTCAACATAAGGAATACCAAAGGAATTTTGGAAAAAGTAGAGAATTGCCTCACGTATTCCATAAAAAGTCACCATTAGGCTTGATGGCTGCTCCAAAAACACAAGGCATTCCACACAACTTCTGTGGGATTGAGGTCTGCAGACTGGGCAGGCCTTCACTTGACTTTGTCACCTATACATTTTCAGTGTTTATACAATGAGACTGTTGGAATACTGTAAATTATATGTTGCACACGTAACTGCACTTATGGTAAGCAACTTGTGATTTTATGCGAAAATGAAAAACAAAATCGGCAGGATGAGTGGTTTTGTGAAAGGCAGCCTTACAACATTCCCCGGGTGAGCAAGAGTATCCTGCATATCCATCTACGCTGCTTCTCTAGCAGATAGTCACTCGGATCACAGTCCTACCTGTTGAAGCCACAGTGTTACACACCACACCACCAAGACACAAACATCCAATTCAATTCAATTCAATTCAATTTATTTTTATATAGTGCCGAAACATGATTTAAGTACATTTCTGAAACAGAACCTGGTGGTACATGCCACCCATTTCCTGTCCCTGCTTGTCCGATCTCAGATCCTTTCCTAGAAGCTACACAGGTTCCAGGCAGGGAGCAACTCAGCATAGATGGATAGTTCAGGTCCAGAAAGTAAAACTCCGGACCAAGATTTTGTTTCAACCAAGCATCTGAGTACTCTATGACTGTGACTCTTTATAGTCAACTGGTTGGTAATTTCTAACACCAGTTCACCTTAGTATTTTTTGTACTGTCGGTGAGAAGTGGAGTACCTGGTGGAAACCCCACCACGACACAGGAAGAACATGCAAACTCCACACACATGGCACCATGGCAGAAGCTCAAACCCTGATCCTAGAGGTGTGACGCAACAATACTAGCCACTCCACCACTACGCCACCCCAACTTATGGTGAAAATTAAGGATAAGAAAATTTGAACTATTTATCCAGGCTGAAAAAGACCCTGGACAGGTGCCAATTTACTTAATTATAAACTGCATTTCAACAAAAAATATTTTTACAACATAGACTTGAATGAGTGCATGTCTCAGCCAGCTGAAATGAATTCTAAAGTTATAAAAAGGCTTTTACTGCATAAAATTTCTTAATTTCATTTGAAATACTTTCTTCAGTCCAGTGATGGGCGGTTAGGCTCAGGTGTATGAGTGCCACCTTGGGCTTGTAAGTGAAATCTGTGATGTCTGTAAAACCAAATAAATTCCATAAAGCTTCATACGCATGTACACTAAAATGCTTCATTTTGTAAATAATCTCGGTAAATGATTGAAGAAAAACTGCCATGAAGTATAGGCTATTATTGTTTAGTTCCACCTCCTTATATTTATACATTAACTAAGAGCTTTCAAATGATGTTTTTCCTCTGAGTAATTGTAAATTGTAAATTGTGCTGCTGGAAACCATCTGTGCACGTCTCACATGCTGTTTGCTGGCAGGATATGACCAAAGTTGCACGGAGAATGGAGAGACCCACCGTAATACAGACATTTGGAAGCCGGAGCCCTGCCGCATTTGCGTGTGTGACAATGGGGCCATCCTCTGTGATGACATTTTCTGTGAAGACGTGACCAGCTGTGATAAAACATTCATCCCTGAAGGGGAGTGCTGTCCTGTATGTCAGCTGGACAGCAACAGACCAGGTAAATTGGTGAGATATTAGAGTAACAGTGTGTCAGTAATTGCCTGTTATTCACTGAGTGTGCAAAACATTCTGGGCAACTTCCTGTCATTGGATTATAGCCCCTGTTCCTCAGCAAAGTGAAGAATTTGTTACATTGGAATACTATGTTACATTTGTTATTTCAATTAAACTGTAATTGCTCAGAATTAATATATCTATATTATCTCTTTTTTTAGATGGCATAATGTATAAGGTAAGGTATAATCTCCAGGTACAAATACACATTCCTTTATAGTTATTGCAGATGCTCATCAAAAGTATACTTTCATGCATATTGCCATGATATACCTTGGTTTTTAGGGTCAGAAAGGCGAACCTGGAGATATTCCAGTTGTAAGTGTATACTCGGCACTTTCATTATATCAAAATACTGAACTAGTTAACGTTTTTCTAAAAAAATAAATACTGTACAGTACAAAAATAAAACTCATGTCTGATTTCTGCCTATAGGTTACAGGCATTCCGGGTCGACCTGGACAAATGGTATGCATTTTTTTTTTATTTTGTCAGGTTTTGCTTCTTGTTACTATAATTTTTCTTTACAAAATATTTTTGCTATTAATTTTTAAGCATTATTTGAGTACTGTATTAATATGTTTCAGTCTGGTTCTTAGGACACTTCAGTGTAACAAAAACAATATGCAAAAGGTTAAAGTTGCCTTTGAGAAGAGATATCAAAGCCATTGTACACCATGGCAACTGTATCATCAAGGCAAAATGCCATGATTTACAATATTAATACTGAAATTAGATTAAGCTCTCCTACTGCTGTTTTTATGCAAAAATGAATACCAGCCACTGAAAAAAATGTACCATTTAGCAACCAACTACCCTCTCTTTTTGGAATTTACAATAAACAGGGGGCCCCAGGACCACGAGGATTTAGGGGTGACCGTGGAAATCAAGGAAAACCAGTATGTACCTTAATTTTTTTATATTATATTCATTTATATAAACAATATTCTTTACTTGTGCACATGATTCCTGTCATCATGTTCAAGTAATGCAGCACGCAGATGAGTCACAAGCCCGAAGCCCAGAATGAATCTGAACGAGTCCCCAATGATTCATTTAGCTCGGGTATTTTCACGGTGATGATCTCAGCTGGAGACTTCCATAAATGACAACAGTCCTAGACCAGGGCTGTGTTTCCCAAAACCCTCACAGTGCCATGGTCACTGTTACTTCAAAGAGAGAGAGAATTCAATATGATGTGCAGGTATTCTGGTCAATTGAGGGAGGGCAGTCAGGCTGGGGCAAGCTGACCCTCAGACAGATTAGGTCTCGGGGCAAATTCCTCAATGTCTTCAGATCAATCAACAGCATACATTTTGCATTTGTATGGTACGCATATAATATGATTTTTTCTTTTTATTTTAAATATTTGTGCTTTAAATGTGCTGAAAATGGTTGAATATCTGGTCTTTTTTGAGCTTGCTTAGGTGTCGCTGATGTCTATTACTTTTCAGCGGTAGTAGATGGGCAAATAATTACCTTGCCACCAAGGATCAAGGTCTGTGCGCACTAAACTGGATAGGTGGCTATGGAAAATGAGAAGGATAGCTGTTTTGTTTTGCTAAACCATATTAATTAGTAGTGGTTTAGCGCCAATCAGCTGAAGGCCTACGTTTTTGTTTATATCCCAGTTAGCCATTATCTTTGACTGTATATAGTCAAAGAGTTATAATTATAAGTCATCTTCTTTCATGTAGTGATTTATATTAATGGCTAATCATGGCAGAATGACAGATTCAGCACTTGTTTTAGGGCCCGAGAGGTCCACCGGGGTATGATGGAGAGCCTGGCATCCCAGGACAACCAGGAGAAACAGGCCCTCCTGGACACCCAACACACTCCGGAGTGAGCCCCACCATAGCACATGACTCCATCAGCTCCTTCATGGACAGTTTTTCAAGCTGTAGTATAAATTCAATTCACATGACGTTAAACAATGGATGTGCTTACACATTGTGATTAAATTCTTTCTTGCCTTCTCAGGGACAGTTACTTTCTTTAATGGAGGGAGGTTTTGATGAGAAAACAAGACTTGCAGGAAATTTTGGTGTGGTGCCTGGAGGAAGGGTAAGAAGAATGAACCACAATGATGAAGAAAGAGCAATTATGTAAGAGATAGCACATTAAGTGACAGTTTTTTGGCAACGTACTTTTCCTTATAATTATGCAGTTTCAATTCTCTAAACGTTCTTTGGCTTCTACTTTCATTGCTTTGTGGAATAACATTACAATGACGTTTTTTTCTGCGTTTTAGGGTGAAACTGGAGCCAGAGGTCCTCCTGGGCCAACAGGTCATCCAGTAAGCATAATGTTTTTTTGATTGAAGCAATCACTACAGCTTTAAGCTACCAACAAATTGTTGCATTGAACGATGGCCGCTGTTGCATTCTCTTTATGTTTATCTTCCTTAGGGCCAAGCAGGAATTCAGGGGCCTCCTGGGGAGGTTGGTGATCCTGGACCAATGGTGAGATTTCATTTATAATTTTAGAGCCAATACCACACTGCACAACTTAATATGAATATGCAGCATATATGAATATGCAGGATATACCTTGTATCGTCTACTGACTGAATTCGCTAATTAATCTATATTTCTTTTCTTTTTTGCACCTTCTTTTACCTTTGCTCTTTTATTTGTAGGGTTCTTCTGGTCCGAGAGGAATAGAGGGTCCTCCAGGAAAACCAGGGCATGATGTAAGCAAACTACTCTGAGACTGATTGATTTTAGCCAAGTGACATTAAGGCTCTATAGAACTGTACATTTTAATACAAGGTAGGAAAGGGCCAGGACTATAATATTAGTATTAATTTAGATTAACTAATCATTATTTAGTTCTACATTTAAGAATATTATTGTTATATTATTAAAAGAAAGTTGAGTTCTTGAATGCAATGAAGTTATTGACATAATTTTCCCAACTAGGGTGAACCTGGAAAAGCTGGAAACGTAGGAGAAGTGGGATTCCCAGGATCACAGGTATTTTCGGCTGATTGCTTACATCATCTTATGCGTTCAAAACAACCAGTTAATTAAGTTAACTTTTTATGCTACATCCATTTTACATGCAACATATAAAGGAAATATTTTGTATTTCAGGGAGCGAGAGGGTTTCCAGGGACACCTGGGCCTCCAGGGCTGAAAGGCCTCAGAGTGAGTTTAAAGGGCATTATAACCCTAACCCTAACCCATTGGGACAAACATAAATATATTCGTTAGTGACCGAAAGCCGGCTTCCATACATAACATACATTTTTGCCTCATAGTATTTTAGATAATTTATGACTATTAACTCTAATCTTTCCCACAAATTCTGTAGATATGTATTTTCTTAAACATCCAGCTATCCCTCTTTTATCCCTTACTTAGCTTTGTCAGCGTCATACAGGCAGTCCCCAGGCTATGTACAAGATCCATTCTCTAAATCTGTCCCTAAGTCCAATTTGTAGGTAGTAATATAGTACACCTGTACACAATCACAATAATAATTATTCAGTAATAATAAAAGTAACTACTGTACAGCCATACAATATTTTACAAAAGTAGTGCGTACATTTGTTATTACAAATCATTGTAACAGAATTTTTTATATAATCAATTTTATGGTAGTCCATTCGTAAGCAGGAGTCCGCTTGTAAGTGAGATGCTCTTAACCTGGGGATGGTCTGTATTGTGTAGGGGGAGCAGAAACTTATCCCAGACGGCACAGGACTCAGGGCTGGGGTATTGGAGAAAACCCTAGACACCTACAAACACACACACTGATGGGCAATTTAGAGATGCCAACTAACCTCACTTCATGGCTACTTGCCGCAGAAAGAAACCTGTGCCGAACTACTCTAACACAGAAAACATTTACTTATCATTGTTTGTATCTCATACAATTTAGATACAATGAAATCCATAAGATGGAGACATTATTTTATTAATGAGAATGAATGTCACTTATTTAATAGGGTCATCAAGGTCCCATAGGCCCTAAAGGTGAAATCGGTCCTGTTGGATCTAAGGTAAATTCTTGAATTTTATGTCGATACAAACAGCCTCATGTCTTACACTGTCTTAATCTGTCATACTGTTTTTAATAACATTTTGAGATAATTGTTTGCTTAAATTCTCTTAGGGTGGATTAGGTCCCACTGGTCCAATGGGGGTACCTGGTGGTGAAGTAAGTAGGTGGTAATAAAAATGGGTGCTATTAAATGTATTCCGAAACATTTACAGTAAAAGTTTTGAATAACAGCATAGCAACATTGCTGTGTATTGTAGGGACCTCGCGGAATGCCTGGAGAGAGAGGCCGAATTGGCCCCGGAGGGCCCCCGGTAATGATATCTATAGTAACTGCTGCAGTGTAAATTTAACTTTGTAGTCAATCGGCACATTCCATAGGTAGTTAATTCAAGTCAGATCTTATCTTGAAACATAATACTTGGAGAGGAATCTCTTAGACACTTAAGCATATGTTGCAGGGAATGCGGGGCCCACCTGGCAATGCTGGCAAATCAGGCGCTATGGTAAGAAATACTTTGAAATCTGTATGTATGGAGTGAACATATTAAATATTCCCCAAAAAATTCAGACAAATGCATACATTGCTGAAGGAATTGCACAAATAAATATTACAGAAGTGTCTGTAATTTAAGGGTCCTCTGGGTATGAGTGGTGCACCAGGATTTCCAGGATCCCCGGGCAAAAAGGTGGGAAATTGTTTTTTTTTTTTTTGATGTAAATATATATATATATTGTTTTTTTACATTGTTTAGACAACTTAGTTGAGCTAATTTTATTTGCAACTAATTTGTTAAAAATAGCTTTTCAGATCATCACATCATTCAAACCACTGATACAAAGTTACAGAGTTGGCTGTTGTGCCATTTGCATGATAAACTGGCTGTGATACGTCTGCCCTCCTGCATCAGGGAGAGCCAGGCCCCACTGGGGTCCGAGGACCTGAGGGGCCTCAGGGCCAGAGAGGCGAAAGAGGACATCAGGGCAGACCTGGTGCAACTGGTCTCCCAGTGAGTAACTGGAGTAAATTATATACTGCATATAATCTATATATGTATATATTTTTATACTACATTTTACTTATATAGACATAATATTTTCAGGGCCCGCTAGGAATAGATGGGGGTCCAGGAACTAAAGGTCCTGCTGTAAGTGATAATATTGGTCATATTATTGAATTGCTATTGAAATCAAAATATAATCAATTAATGTACAAAGCATGATTTTTGTCCTTTACAATGAAGGGAAGCATAGGCCCTCAGGGTCAAGGCGGCTTAATTGGGCCATCTGGCGCACCTGGGCCACAGGGAAGCACTGGTCAGCCTGGGATTAAAGGGCAGCTGGTAATTAGCATATTTATTACTATATTCATTAGCATATTTATTTAAAGTTAGAAGAAGACAAAAGATCATATGTTTGAAACAAGTCTTTTGACATTATTTAATACACGTTTATTTAATTTAGGGTGTTGCTGGTTCCCCTGGTTTCAAAGGAGAAGCTGGACCCAAAGGAGAATCAGTATGAGCTGCTTTAATTATTTTATATTTTTTATATAGATAATGTGTGGTGTCTTTAAAAAAATATGGTTTCATTTTACTTTCTAAGCTCTTTTATATTAAATAAAAGTGGTGATAAAAACACAATTAAAACAAGCATTGATAAAAATGTTGTTTTCCTTTTCTTTGCATATATTTTCTTTACCCAGTATTTTTAAGATTATCTTGTACTATAGGGTCCACCTGGTGCTCAAGGAGCAATTGGACCTCAAGGTGAAGAAGGGAAACGTGGACCACGCGGAGATACTGGGTCTCTGGGCCCACCGGGTCCTGTCGGTGAAAGAGTATGTCAGTCGCTACATACTAATTAAGAACCATCACATGTGTTGGAGTCACATTTACGTTGCACTTGCTTGCAGTGCTTTACGATAATGGGGGGTTTGCGTCACATGGTGTTAGACACGGTAGTTTGTGATTTTACTTTCACACCTGCTAATGTGTTTGGTAGAGAGGGGGTGAGTGGGGAGTCACCACTTATGTTGACCGCTTACGCTTACACTGCCGCATATTGTTGTTTCATGTCTGTGAGTAATAAAATAAATAGGTGGATGAGGTAATATAGAATTTTATGCCTGATGTTTGGAAAGCTCGTCTGCAGATATCCCTATCTTAGCCTCTCGGCGATCTTTTCAACATGTTTAATGAAAATGTCATACAGATAGGTCCATAAGAATTTGGACGTTGATACAATTCTTGTAATTTTCTCTCTGTGTACCACCGCAATGGATCAATCAAGATGTGATGGAAGTATAGACTTTCAGGTTTAAGTCAAGGGGTTTAGCAAAGGTATTGCATTAAGCTTCCAGAAATTACAGCCATTTTTCACAGAGCCTCTCAATAAGAACCTTATTCCAGAACTGGGTGGGCTTTTAAGATCTTTGCTGGCAAATTCTAATATGGCCTTCTTGTTCTTCAGGGATACCAGTGGTTTGCATCTAGAGGTAAACAGTCTGTATTTACATTAGTGAAAGTACGCCTGCCTTTTCAAGAGTGCACTCCACCTGGACTTCTGTGATCACCCTCTTTAGTTGTCTTCCGTGGTCTCCGAGGCCTTTTGGTGTATCTGATTCAGTCTAGTTGATTTGGGCACTCCTAAAGCTATAGCTATATCTCCCAACCTAAAGATGTCCTTCACTTGCATTGACATCTCTTTGGACCTCATGTTGAATTCCAGTGAACAGCTGCCAAATGCAAATTCAGTGCTTTGAAAGAACTCCAGACCTTTTATCTGCTAAATTTGTCATGGAATAATGCGGAAACGGGCCACACCTGCCCACGAAACTGCTTGTCAGTCACATGTCCAAAATGTTTCATATTGGGTGTTCTGTGGGTTCTTTCTTGTGTGCGTGTGTGTGTGTGTCCGTGTGTGTGTGTACTTTTTCTTCTCTTTAACAGGCAGACGCATCTTGACTGGATTGATAGACTCTTGTCATGGTGTCTGTCATTCCGATTGGCCGCCTGGCAGGCGCATTGTCTTTAAAGCGAAGTCCAGCATATTGAGCGGCGTGACTTTAAAATGGAGGGTCTCTTGGAGAATGTTTGTAATTTCTGGAAGCTTAATGCAATACCTTTGTTAAACCCCTTAAATGAAAACTGAAAGTCTATACTTCGGTCACATCTTGATTGATTAATTTGAAATCCATTGTGGTATCAAGAAAGAAAATTACAAAAATGTCCAAATACTTTTGGGCCTAACTGTACATATGAATGTGCATAGATGGCAGGGGGAAGATTCATTACCGCTTATTAAAGTAAAATATGACTGATATATGCAGTGTACTTGTATCACAGGGTGCACCCGGGAACAGAGGATTTCCTGGTGCAGATGGATTACCAGGTCCTAAGGTATGGTAGAATTAAATATGTAGACCATAAGAAGTTTCCATAGATGCAAATAATACAAACTTATTCACCACATATTTTTTGAAAGGGTGCACAAGGTGATCGTGGAGTCTCAGGCACATCTGGCCCAAAAGGTGCCACAGGTGATCCTGGGCGCACTGGAGAACCAGGTCTTCCTGGTGCGAGGGTAAAAATCTTTTCCTTTAAAGTGCTGTTTTGAAGGCTGATTTTGACGTGAATCTAACATTATGGTTTGTTACCTACTTCACCTTATAAGGGTCTGACAGGAACTCCTGGTGTCCAGGGTGCTGAGGGAAAGCCAGGTCCAGTGGTATGTTTGGTGACATGTCCAACCTCTAGATGTTGCATTTCATTTAAGAAACAGTAGCAATAACAAAATTATCCAATTTCTTTAGGGTGGGATGGGGGAAGATGGAAGACCTGGATCGGCTGGTCCCATTGGAACCAGAGGTCTACCAGGATCAATGGGCTTACCGGGACCAAAGGGTTTCAATGCAAGAACTATTGACTTGTTTTCTCCATAGAACATGTTACAAATTATGTTCTGTGGAGTAGAAAGTAATTTTTGCTGGGCATCTAATTTAAGAGGAATGAGAATCATTACCTTCAGGGCATATTGTGTGGTATTAAGTTTACGGTGTGTAGGGTTATAATTGCACGAATTTCAACAGGGCGACCAAGGAAAACAAGGTGAACAGGGTTTGTCGGGACCCCAGGGGCAAAGGGTCAGTATCCTATTGCATCACTGCCAGTGTCTATTATTGCCCATGCTAAAGTGACAATACTGCTACAATATTTTACTAAATGTTGTTCCATTGTAGGGACTTCCAGGGAAAGATGGAGAAATCGGTCCTGCAGGGGCAGCTGGCCCTCTGGTAAGCCTGGAATAGTTCCTATGTATTAAAAAAAATTTATGATTTAAGGTTTTCAGTAATGTAACAAATATGTATTGCAATCAAGATAAACAAACAATGAAGTGAACGATGGAGAAAACAAGTCAATATAAAATAACCAGTAGTATAATTATATAATTCAATATATTTACCAAATTTGACTACTTATTTTAAACAATTTATAGCACATCATTGTACAATAATTATAGCTGATATATACACATATACTGCATATTTATCCTAAATATTCCAAAAATACAAACATGCTTTGAATATTGCTTATTTCCAAAGGGTCCTGCGGGCGAACGAGGGGAGCAGGGGTCACCTGGGATAAATGGTTTCCAGGTATCTTCAGACATCTTGCTTTTAGTAGGGTTGCACTTCACAATATGTGACATTTTTGGTGGTCTACATGACATTTATAAGATAAAAAGGAGATAAAATTGCCTGAAATAAACGCTAGCCAAATAGACCTTTTATTACCTACCAATAAAGTGTGTTGAATAAGATGGCTGTGCCAACAGACACAAAGCAATGCGGACATGTGCGAAAATGTGATTATCGTCCATTTGCACAATATATTGTGCAGTCCTGAAATTATATATTTCCATGTTGCCATAGTTTTTAGTTTATAATTAAGACTTGTGGGATTTTCAAACATTTTCTGCAGAAAACAGGCTGTAAATTAACAATTACATTTTGTTTAGCTGAAATCATTAAAATATTACTATAATTTTTTAAAGGGTTTGCCTGGACCTCCTGGTCCACCTGGAGAGTCAGGAAAGCCAGGTGATCAGGTAATTAATAGTTACGTTTTCCTTTCAAGTATAGACAAGTCTAATGTTTATTAGTAATTGTTATTTGGGTTATTTCGTTATGTGTAGGGTATTCCTGGTGATGGGGGAGCTGTCGGTCAGATTGGCCCAAGGGTATGTCTAGTTTATTGTGAAAATTCTTTTTTTGGTAGTAGAGTGCCTGTTCATTGGTGATAGAGCCATTCATAAAGTTTCATCTTTAGGGAGAGCGCGGTACTCCAGGAGAGAGGGGCGAGCTTGGGCCTCATGGTCTTCCAGGAGCCAAAGGTATCCTAGGTGTGCCAGGACCAGATGGGCCAAAGGTAGCATCTCTAAATTAAAATGTCATCATCAAATGTTAAATTATAGGTTTTCTGCTTCCACATTTTGTATATATAGAGCTCTGACAGAGAAAGACATATTTACTCTTAATTGTTGTCCAACAGGGTAGCCCCGGCCCGGCTGGAGCTCTTGGTGACCCAGGACCTCAAGGTCTCCAAGGAATGCCAGGTGACAGAGGTAGCTCTGGTCCCCCAGGTCCTAAAGGTGATAGGGTAAATGTTTATTTCTGCTATCTGAAAGTCCCTGTGTATTTTCCTTTTTAATCCTGATATTTTATGTTTTAAATTTTTTTAGGGTGCGGTTGGTGAGAAAGGATCAGAGGGTATCGCTGGCAATGATGGTGCAAGAGTAAGCCAAAATTATTAAAAAGATAGAGACAATTGCGAAAGATTATATGACTGTTGATTTTACGTATTTTTGTATATTTTTAGGGACTTCCTGGTGCGCTTGGGCCAACTGGTCCACCTGGAGCTGGTGGTGGGAAGGTAAAACCTTTATTATGAATTTAATTAAATTAGTAGTTACAATTTGTCAGTAG
>JAODKL010000036.1:7674613-7687789 GCA_026780765.1 Petrocephalus schoutedeni | reverse complement strand
AATTTGTCAGTAGTTACTAAAATAGCATTTTGTTTTACTATGATTTGGTTACAGGGAGAACCTGGGCCTCGTGGTGCACCTGGGCCTTATGGATCGAGAGCAAGTCCAGTAAGTCAGCAAGTCATATAATCCAAAGCAAAGGTCAGCTGACCGTGCAGCTAGGAATGTGCCAAAAGGTCACAGATAATAAGTACATTATTCCATATTCCATTATTTTCCCATCCATCCATGTTCAAACTTATCCCGTACTGGGTTGTGAAGATCTTATACAAATTCTTTTAATTCTAGGGATCACGTGGAGAACCTGGTCCTACAGGTCCTGTTGGATTTGTTGGGTCTCCTGTAAGTTGGAGTATTAATACATAGTACTTGCTAATTTAACACAAGATTTCAATAACATCTATTGATTCAGTAGTCATCAAGACACCAACATGTTATAATGGTAAGCCTGAGGCTCTATGTTATTCCCCTTTAGGGTCCAGATGGGCAGCCTGGGGTCAAGGGTGACACAGGAGAACCTGGCCAAAAGGGTGATGCTGGGTCTCCTGGTCCCCAAGGGTTGACTGGATCTCCGGGACCTCCTGTTAGTAGCTCCATCCATCCATCCATCCATTCAAAGAACACCTGAAATTGGAAACCAAACAATGACACACACATTTATATAAGCACATTTATATGAAACAGCATAGAGTCTGCAGTTCACCTAAAGTGCCTGTTTTTGGTTAGCGGGAGGAATAAACCTTCCTCTTAATTAAACTTGAAGGAATACTTGAACAAAGGAAGGAAACCCAGACAAACATTGGGAACACAGAGAGTCAAATCCACACTGAATCAAACCCACAAACCTGTTCTACCCACTGAGGCACCCAACCACTGATAGCACTGAAATGTACTCACTCAGTATGACTTGGTAATTTTTCCACAGGGACCAGTTGGCGTTGCTGGACTGAAGGGTGGTAGAGGTACACAAGGAGCACCAGTAAGAATAGTGTGATTTATTTAGATTTGTATTCCATATTGCCCTGAAATTACAAGTATATACATACTGATTTATTTTCTGGTTCTTTTAGGGTCCAACTGGTTTTCCTGGATCTCCTGGAAGAGTTGGTCCAGCTGGAGCAGATGTATGTTTTTGGTTACAATGAAGTAATCCATAATTGCTATGTTTGTTTTTTTAAATGAATGTTTTAGGGCTTAAGCTTATTAAGGATGTGTGGCATATTAAGGGTTTATTAAGTTTTGGAATATTAATGACTAATAACATGTTTTCCGGTGCAACAAAATTGTAAGAACTTTAATGCCACGCTAATCTCAGTTCATTTGTATTGAACATTATGTGACTTCATATTAATCTCATACTAGGGTCCAGTGGGGCAGCCAGGACCTCTTGGTCCTCCAGGGAAGCCAGGCCCAGCAGGTCTTCGTGGAGACCCTGGACCCCCTGGACGTCAAGGAGAGCGTGGCCCAGCTGGGCCAGCAGGAAGCCCAGGTGATAAAGGAGATGGAGGGGAAGATGGACCTATGGTAAGCACTGAATTATAATTGACAGTTAAGTTGTTTATTGTTGCACAATAAAGAAATGGTTCAGTAATATTTCATTTAATAATGTATTCTCAGGGACCTGATGGCCCACCAGGTCCAGCCGGAACCACGGGACAGAGAGGAATTGTGGGTCTTCCTGGGCAGAGGGGAGAACGAGGAATGGCAGGGCTTCCAGGTCCAGCAGTATGTATCAAATATTCTCTAAAAAATTTTGTAATCATAATAAAACCAAGCAAACATGAAAATATATCACTCACTTTTGGGTGTTCCTATACTAAATCCCTATGTAGAAATAATATTCATAAACATAGTTTTACTCTTAACATTTACCATTTAGTCTTTTTCTTAGGGGCCTCCTGGAAAACAAGGAACTCCGGGACCTCAAGGAGATAAAGGTCCCCCTGGTCCAGTTGGTTTGCCAGGTGCAAATGGGCCTCGGGGAGACCCTGGTGCAGAAGTAAATCATCCATATGTTTTTTAAACATATTACTAACCATTAGGTTTCTTATAAAGTAATCCCATACCTTCTTGATTGTAATGCCTTATTGCTCACTTACATCACGTAGGGTCTTGCTGGGGCTGATGGCCCTCCAGGCAAAGAGGGAATATTAGGTGCCCAAGTAAGTGTGTTATGTTAGATATCTCACATTGTGTCACTCCTATAGAAGTGTGAAGTGTTTTAATTCATGCATTAAGTGCAAAACCGTGGGTTCATATTTAAATACAGGGAGACAGAGGGGATCCAGGTCCTGAGGGAGTTGCTGGTGCTCAAGGGGCACCTGGATCTCCTGGTCCTGTTGGTGCCCCTGGTGACCCTGGGAAAAGAGGTGCGACGGTAAGTTACTGATGCATACCATAATTATCCACAAGGTTATTATGCAAATTATATTAGAAGAACAGTTACATAATTTGTTAAAAACAACATCACATCATAAAGTCATCTTCAAATGGCTTCTTCTGGTGACTGTTGGGGTGGCAGCATATCACACAGGTTAAAATAGATCTCCTTCTCCATGACTACAGACTCTAGTTTGTTCTGGGAGATCGTCAGATGGAGAGGCCTTGATTCTGGGCACCCATCTAGCCATAGTTCTGCCCTGAAATCTTAGACAGACTCAACACTTGCTACTTTCATAGGGACCAAAGAGTACACGGTAGTGGCCTCGTATTTGTATAAAACATCCCACATTACATGTCAGGGCACTCAGTCATAAGCCTAGTCAAAATCAACAAAGCACATGCAGAGTGTTTGCGTACCAGATTACTCATGTGGTTTTTTTTAGTGTACTGTGTCTTGCATGCATTTCTTACTCCTGGTGTTTCTTGGCAGGGCTCAAGAGGACCTATGGGACCTCCTGGTACAGCAGGAAAGCGAGGATTATTGGTAAGATTTTGACCTCTGTAAGATGCCAGAGGACGTAGATGTCTCAGGGCAGGACTAAGTCAGGTGACAAGCACACTTATTTAGCTTATTGCTGCCACCTTCCACTAATTTTCCCACACAGTAAACAGAATAAAAACCCTGATGACCAGCCCCACAGTGGAGCCCTCTCTCCAACCAGACTTCAGTTTCTTTTTGTGGGTGCTGCCAATGTTTTCATGAGCGTCAAAAAGTAGTGCAGGCATTTGCTATTACAAAAACTTGAATTGAACCCAGATTTTTAATACAATTCAATTCAATTCGAAAAAATTTATTTGTGCCCGAGGGGCAATCAAGGAAATTAAGGAATAGATTTTATGGCAGTTCTTTTTGAGTTTTCACTTGCTCAACCCAGGGACTGCCTGTATGTGTTTGCTACTTTCAGACATCAGACTTTGACAAAATGTAGTTTAGTATATTGGTTGTTGTGTTTTTAATGTGTACTGACAGGGACCTCAAGGACCAAGAGGTGAAAAAGGTGATATTGGTGATCATGGAGAAAGGGGGCAAAAAGGACACAGAGGGTTTACGGGATTGCAGGGTTTACCTGGATCGCCAGTAAGTAAAACCCCATTAACAAGTTTGAATGTCTGTAAACATTTCTAGAGTTGCTGTCTACAAGACGTCAATCAACATACTTTTTGTTTTTAGGGTAGAACTGGTGATCAAGGACTTCCGGGGATCGTTGGACCTCATGGACTAAGAGTAATTCTTTACATTCAAAATCATTGCACAACACTGGCAATATAACTCAAGTCGAATTCCAGCATTTCATATTTTCATTTTAATATTTACATTGTTAGGGACCTCCTGGGCCATTTGGGCCCCCAGGGAAAGAAGGAATCAATGGCCATCGGGGGCCAATGGGGCCACCAGGATCACGTGGAATCACTGGTGAAATTGGACCTGAAGTAAGTTAAACAGAAATGCAGTTAGTTGCCATTTGAATTTAAATCAGCAAGTACTTAAAAGCCAATGATTGGATCATTATTACGGCTCAGCAAAGTTATGCAGCAATAAAGAGAAATCAGCTGAGTACCTGAATCTACTGAATGGCCAGGTTATCCCATCCACTATGAATACTAAATGTTGCCCTACTATGTAATATATTTTACTGGATAATTAACACTATTCACCTCACAAAATGTTTTAGGCTGTTGGCATAAATTTCGATTATGTGGAATATGGTCATATCAGTTCTTCTTATTATTTTATCGGTAGGGACCTCCTGGAGAACCTGGCCCTCCTGGTCCTCCGGGTGCCGCTGGGCGTCCCACAGCAGCAATGGATGATATTTTTGGAGACCCAAATGAATACAATGTTGCCACCCCACCTCCTGAATTCAGCAAAGATGAGGCGCTTCCAGTCAACAACTTCTCTGGCCTTCCTCAGCCAGGCCCAGGAGTCCATGCCACGCTGAAAGTGCTTAGCAGTCAAATAGAAAACATGCGCAGTCCTGATGGCAGCAAAAAGCATCCCGCAAGAACCTGTGAGGACCTAAAACAGTGCTACCCACTGAAGAAGAGTGGTGAGTTCAGGTCCATGCAGATGGATGAAGTTTGTAAATGGATATCTCCTTGTCATATATATTTCCTTGAATCATCTGTTGCAGGTGAATACTGGGTCGATCCCAACCAAGGCAGTGTGGAGGATGCGATTATGGTATATTGTAATATGGAGTCAGGTGAGACTTGCATCTCAGCAAATCCATCAAGTCTACCACGCAAAACATGGTGGACCTCATCGGATGCTGCGGGAGGCAAACCTGTTTGGTTCGGTTCCATTATCAATGGGGGGTCACAGGTAAGGTCTTGCTTACAGAAATCTTATAATTACAAAGTAATTGATTCTGGTAACGTTTCACTGAAGCCAGGTTTACAATTGCACTACTGATGATGAATTATTATCCTCTTATTAGCCAGAATAATATCAGACAATATGAAGTATTCTACATTATTTCTGGATTCCCAGAAGAATGGCATCACCTGAGTCAATTAAGTTACCTGCAACATTTAATGCACTGTTTTGCTAGTTCTGATGCTGTAAAGATTTTCCATGTCCTCTGACAATAACAATAATAAACAATAACTTTATAGAACACACACACACATATATATATCAGCTTAACTCTGTAAATGCGATGTATAATGGTCTAACCATATTCATTGACAGTTTACCTATGGAAACAAAGATCAGGCACCAAACACTGTCACTGTCCAAATGACATTTATTCGCCTACTATCCAAAGAGGCATCCCAGACAATCACCTACCACTGCAAGAACAGTGTGGCATACAAAGACCAGAAGACAGGAAATTTAAAAAAAGCCGTCATCCTCAAGTCGGCAAATGACATAGAGTTAAAAGCAGAGGGGAATAACCGGTTCCGATACACTGTTTCGGAGGACAGCTGTGAAGTAAGTAAAAAAAAAAATATGTGATTGATTTATTAATATAATATGTAATGTTATTGGGCCAAGCAAGTATGTACAGGTAGCTTCCAGGTGTCCTCGCAACTTAAGATTATACTTAAATCCCCTTCACTTCACAGGCAGCAGCTGGTTTCTGGGGAAAGACTGTGTTTGAGTATAGAACACAGCAAACGGCAAGGCTTCCTGTTGTGGATATAGCCCTAGTGGACATTGGTGGCCCAGATCAAGAATTTGGCATTGACATTGGACCCGTTTGCTTTTTGTAAATAAAATATAAATAACTAAGGAAAACATGAACATGGATGTTTTGTAATGAAATCTGATAGCTTTTAACTACTGCCGAGACTTTCACTCCCCATATTTACAGTATTGTGGACTATTCCACACCCCAGCATCTACATGGAATATATTTATTTCGGTGAATAACAAGGCGAACAATTTGCTGAATTTTAACAAGGGTTGAACCAGAAAACAAACATGCTGTTGGGTTGCATTGTAAAACTGTTAACGTTATGTTACTAGAAAAAATAATAAAGATGTATTTCTTTTTTATAATAAAATTTTAAGATGAGCAGTTGATGTTATGTGTGTGAAATGTTTATTGCTATGACTTATGCAAAAAATGTTATGGGGTCATAGTTCTGTGGGTCAGAATGTGAATGGAAATCCCACATCCAGCAGACTATCATATCACTCTCTGAGCAGGGCCTTTCACCTTGAAAACTGCTCCAAGGCCACCAAATAGGACATCTGTGTCTGTGTATCTTATCAGGGAGTAAAATGGAATATGCAAAAATTACTTGCACAAATCACAAAGAAATAATAATCATTATTTTTAAAAATGCAATCAATGATTTTATGACGTTAGAATATGATTATAAATAATATAGATGGCTCCATCTGCTGTAGAACTGAAGCTATTACAACCACCTTTGGGACAAATAATACCTGATTGTTTTTTAGTTCAAAACTATAGCTTACTTTCACAATGTTATCTACAATGTAAGAGATCCTCGCAGCATACGTACACATACATATTTATGCTATATTGTTTTTGAGAAGAAAAAAGTTCCACGCACTGTACCCATGCAAACACACCCCATCCTCACAGTAGAACTTAGGCATAATTTGTCTTTTTAATTTTATAATTACAATTACAAAGACTATAATACAAGGCTACATAAAAAAACAAACCCATAAAGTGTTATGGGTGAAAGTGTAAAAATAAATACATTTAGATTATTGATTGATTACGAGAAATAAGCATTAAGTTATCATGGCAATGACTACAGAAAAAAGGTTATTATTCTATCAACTTTCCAGCCGCTTATCTGGGGCCTGTTTCACAAAGTGGGATTTCTCATTTAGCCGGATAAGTTCTTGTATTTAAAGTATTCTAGGCTAAATGTACGCCAACAAAGCTAAAGTGCATTTAAACTAGCGCTCCTTAAATCTGAGCAAGAAATCCTGCTTCGTGAAATAGGCTCCGGTATAGTGTACAGCGTTGTGTGTGGTTTATTATTATTATTATTATTATTTTTATTATTATTTTCTTCCATCCATCTTTCAGCCAGGGTCAGGGTCATGGGGCGGCTCCATAAGGCAGGAAGCAGGGCTGCCAGTTCCTCCCAGGTCACATGCACAGATGGTCATGTATGCACAAAATAACAGGCAATTTTAAGATACCACTGCACATAGCTGCGTATTTTTGGACTGCGGGAGGAAACCCACATGGCAAGGTGACAACATGCAAACATTGCACACACAGAGTGGGGATAGATTCATAGCTGGAAATGTGGGGCAAGTGTCCGTACTGAGCTACACGCCATTCTGACATACATTTAAGTTGGACACAATAATTCTCCATAAATCCATTGTGGCTTCAAAAGTACAACTTCACTCTATTTATTATAAAAATAGTGCTTTACTCTATGTGCAGTTTGTATCTAAACCAAGAGCTAAGACATATATCCCAGAATGACATCTTGTTGGCTGAAAAACTATTCTTGGAACTTATCAATACAAATGTCCTCAGTCGTACGAGACAAAAATATCTTGGCTTCAGCAACAGCTGTCCAGAGGATCAAAAGAAAAGACTGTTCCCTCTAATGTCAGTCCCATTTTGAACCCCTCCTGAAAAAAGCAAAAGGGGAAAAGTTGTCAGGACCAACCTGTAAATTATATCCATAAAGACCATCAAAATAAAAGCAAATGATTGGAATTATGGTATATATAGAGCCATGCTACTGCCCTCAATGATGCTATAAGAAGTAATTTTTAATTATTTTCATACATTGCCTATTGTCTTAACTGCATTGACAAATGGTGACATAATAAATCACTATGTCTAATGACTATGAGCAGTTTATATGCATTTATACAGTACTGGGTAGATCCGTGATGTACTGAGCTGTTATTTTTGCACTTATAGCTTGTTAGCTTTAATGAATGGCTATTCTCTGCCGACCCCTCTAATGACAGCAACAGAAATGGCATTGACAGGAACTTTTGCATTACTCTCTGTAACCTTTAGACACTATCGTATGTGAATCTCCCAGATGGGTTGCTTTTTCTGTGATTTTGGAACCACCACATCGGGCACCAACAATTCTGCATTAAAAATTACATGTATCTAATGACCTGGCTGTAACTGAACATCGTTACCCTGCATCTACAGTTTCTACATTCAGTTGCAGGCACTTGGTTCTAGGAAGGGAGGCTGTTTAACAAGCAGGTTTATCTAATACAGCGGTCACAGAGTGAATGAAAAATTTTGCCATTAAAAAAATCAGTTTGGAAAAACATTTTCTGGAGCATGTCACAAAGAATGCCACAATAATAGACGTTACTCTAAGGATTAATCGTAAAAAATGCAACAAGAAAACGAAAATTAAAAAAGAATGTACAAATAAAGCCAAATAAATTTTAATTTATACTATCAAATTCTTTGAATAGTGTCCTAGCTGACTGGTACTGGAGTATTAATTATTTTATAAAATTCATGCAATTAAAAAGTAGCATCATATATAATTGTGTGCCTTTCTAGATTTCTAAAACAAAAAAGTAAAATAAAGATACTGATACATCATCCAATCATACTGTGACATTTCTGGGAATTGGGATATGTATATCATTGCAGATCATTTTGCTAATGTTGTCACAGAGCCAGGCAATTCTCAGAGTGTCCACCAGATGGATGCAGTTGAAACATCTTGGTTTGTTTAGGAGATTGACTAGCTCTCCAGTGTTCCAAAAGACATAGATCATCTTTTATGCTGTTTTCCACACCTAACATTTATTTACTAAAAATCCATTTAGTAAAAATACTTATTTAAAAAATATAAACTACAACTGTACGTTTCAGTCATTTCCTATAACGGCTTATGAGACTGTGAGAATGGAGCAAACCCCAGAAATTATGTTAAAGTCCATCACAGGGCAAACACAATCGCAGGATAAATAGACCATTTCACCAAAATTCTTGGACTGCTTAGAGTAAACATGTACATATACATGCCGGGAACATGCAGAAATTACATGCTCAGTTCTGAAGGTGAGAAAGGAACAGTGCTAACTATTTAATTCATTTTATTATTACTAAAATGCATATCAGTAAATATTAAATTTGAGAGCCAGGTATAAGTAAACGTAAAAACAAGTATCAAAAAAGTAAACAAAACTGCTACAAAAAGTTTACTACCTGCATCATGCTGGATAGAGAGATTGATAAACAAATTAAATGTCACCTAAGCATAAGACATTTAATATTTTGTAACCCATTCAAGTTCACCACGGACAAAAAAAAAAAGATTGCTATTAATTGAAAATGAAAAGCATGCAAGTTTTTACAAATAAGACATTCACACAAATGAAAGGGCTGAAAAAAATATATATAGTTAAAATACAGCTTGCCTTATATTGCAATTCACATGCATGTTACAGTAGGGAGGGGAAAAAAATTGATACTGTCATGCTGACGGGAATAAGCAGGAAAATATATTCATGCATATATATTACGACAGTGCCGACAAATTCTGCCATTTTTATAGGAAATAAATGATACAAACCATCTTTGACGCTGCCAAGTAGAGAGCAATTAAAAAAAAAAAAGTTCAAATATCTATTTATTACTTCATTTACAAGCAGAAAGAAAAAGAGCACATGCAGGTAGAAATTTTCCCCCACTATAAACAGCACTGCTTAATTTCTTCAGTTCCAAGCATTAGTTAGAAGTGCACATTCATTTCACACGACTTAACAGATTACCAAGTTCAGTAAATACTGTAAATATTTAACATCAGTTTTGTCTAAGTGCCCAAAATCTGATGGCTGGAGTTTTCAGTTGTGTAAATGATTTAAGCACATATCTTCTACCGCGGCAGTGTCTGAAATCCATTCTTCGATCCAGTTGGATTTAAACTCAAATATATTTTTCACAAACATGCAGTCACCTGCATTTCGTCCAACTTGGATTGGATGTCAGGAGGAAATTCTGATGCTCCACACATAAAAGGGTCAAAAGGCTCTGCACCAAAAAGATCTCTCCCTGAACAACACAGAAATGTTTGAGTGCAACTGAAAGTTTAAAATGTAAATTATTGCAGTATTACATTTTTTCTTTAATTGGATTATTATCAACAAATAGGCATCAAATGCACTGTATCCTAAAAATACGCACTTGTTTCAGCTGGTCTCATTAAAGATGGTGTGGGAGATAGACTATTTCTTGCTGGTGAGAGTACCATCGGAGACACGGGAGAAAATGGCACCATGTCAAACATGTCAGTACAAGGGGTTTTCACTGAGATGCTCCCAGCCTGCAATAACAAAGATTTGAATGACATATGTGGCATGAAAGTTTGGTGATCACAAAACTGGCATTTTTTATGTCAATTAGACTTACACCAATCAGTTGGCTGATTCTGTGTGTTTCGAAACCCCCGCCTCACCCCATAAAATACTGTTACTGTGCAGACAGTCAGATATATGTCAAACAGTTACTGTTTTTCAAAACTTAATATAGTGTAGGAGATAGAAGGCACTGGACTGGAAATCAGGAACTCTGAATCCTTTGAACAGCGGGTAACTTTGCTAGCCTGACAATGACACCTTGTGTCTTAAGTTAGCATTTGCAATATTGTTTGATGCATCCCAATTTTATCCTGTAATCCATAACAATTGGTTGATTTTTGTGGCTAGGTAAAATCATAACAACTCCTTGTTTAGTGGCTACCTTGGTTAGTAACCATTGACAAATACAATGGTAATTAAAAACATTTTTTTTTTGTCAAAAATCCATGTCAGACAATGGGTTGGGGGGAATCGAGGTTTTGTCTTCCAGAACCAGTGACTCGTGGTTTCAGAATCATTACACCACTACTAAAGGAGGAGTGGTTGTACGTAGAAAGACTGGAAAATGCAAGGAGGATTTACACGAGGCCGCGGGACACTGCGCCCATTCGGGGGCTTTGCCAGTGCAGCTTTAGCAGGTGGAGGAGTTAATAGCCCCGCAGACAGGCAGGAGTCAGGCGAGCTCATAGGAGTGAGCGTGACAGAGGAGATTTCTAAGCACGAAATCGACTTCAAGCTATGACACCAGAAGAGAGATGAAGGCCTTTGCAGTATACATGCTTCATTAGTAGAGTTTGAGAGCAGGAGCTGAGGAAAGATGGCAGGAGAGAGAGTTATGTATCAATAAAGAACTTAATAGCACAAAATAGAGGTACAGGGGTAAAAGATAAAGAATTACTTTTATGTTTAATTCTCACACTCACCGGTGTTTCGTGAGCTACCCTCAGCTGCTCTTTGAGACCTTGCAACTGCTTCTTCAGCTCAGAGTTTTCAGTTTCCAATTCTTGAATCTAAAATTATAATTGATTATGATTATTAAAGGAGCATTATTTTTCTTGCACCACATACTACTTCCTATTTATCTGTTTTATCTGATTTCGGGCTAAAATATCAACATTCATTGCTTCTAGCACATTGTTTAACTAAGCTGGTTTTACACTGACAAAGATATTAAAAATTCTTACTCTCTTTTGCAAACTTCCGATCTGTTTTCGCGTCTCCACATCTTTACCCCCAGATTCCAAGAACTTTTTATATGCTAAGTCAAAGGCTTGGCCAATAGTGAGAGTTATCTCTTCTGCCTAAAAGAATGACATAAAACTTCACATTAAAATGTTAAAAACATATATATATAAAAAAACACAACTACATAGTAGCTTTAAATGCAGACATCTCACTTACACATTTGTCACTGTCAAAGACATAACACAAGTGTTTGTTAGACTCCGAATCTTTACAGATAAATGTGAATATCCTTTTGTCTGTTTTATCGTCAGCGCAGAAAGACATCCTGTGCAACTGGCAACTGGACTGCACATCCTGCAAGGCGATAAAGGAAAACGTGTCAGAAAAGTAACACAATTGTTTCCTTTATTTTGTTCAACAATACAACAGGATTTAAAACTGCATTACTCAAATGACCATCACCCAACAAAAGGAAACAATGAATTCCAGAGGTGCCTCATCAAATTACAAATCAAAGAAAAGCCCATGCTTGTTTTTCAGTACAGAAAATAACAGCTATAGTTTTTCCCCTCTTCTGAGCAATATATTATCTTGCATATTACTTTGCAAAAGCGACTTTCCCCTCAGCCATTATGCTGGACACCATTTCAAGCATTTCAAGCAAATATAATAATAACCTGCTATATGGACTTGCATGGTCTGGTAATTTGGGGAACTGACCCCTTTATAGTAGAAGAAGAACAGGACTCTCCTGTGCACCCACTGTATAATTAACACTGCTTCACACTGGCAAGATGTGCATGTAATGATTAATTAATGAGCTTCAAACTTACTTTTGTTTTAGGGTCTAAAATTTTCACACCGTAGATTGAAATCTGTAATTCAATTTTAGGAATCTTCTGGCCTTCAGATTTCTTGATATGCCTTTGAAACTGCAGAGATAAAAATGTGAATATTATTAAACATGACAAGGAATGAAGAACAAATAATGTGGCAATTTGCCTGGGTGACAAAGAACTCCACGCTCAGGCTAAACCATAACTTTATATAAACATAACTTTATGTTATTTTAAATAAATAAAGCAACAATAAGTACAAATAAAATGATTAGATGATGATGATGACTAGATGATTAGATGATGATGATGACTAGAGGATTAGATGATGATGATGATGATGACTAGAGGATTAGATGATGATGATGATGACTAGATGATTAGATGATGATGATAACCAGATACACTATCAGTCAAAGGCTGGGACACCTGACCTAAACATGGCAGAAATGGTTTCGGAGCAGTTTGACCAGACAGTGAAGGAAAAGCGGCCAATGAGTGCTCTGCATATACGAGGCGTCCGTGGAGAAGTTGGGGTTAAGGGCCTT
The DNA here is from genome assembly GCA_026780765.1 of Petrocephalus schoutedeni. NCBI lineage: Eukaryota > Metazoa > Chordata > Actinopteri > Osteoglossiformes > Mormyridae > Petrocephalus > Petrocephalus schoutedeni. The sequence continues at coordinate 7,674,977 of JAODKL010000036.1, read as the reverse complement.
GCTCAAGTGGTGGCATCACTCTGCCAACCACAGGATTTGTACCAGCAACCTTCTAAGCCCCAACCCACAGAGCTGCCCTCCTCCTTTTTTCTGGTCAGTGCAATTCCATACGTGTTATTTTACAGTTTTGATGTCTTTATAATTATTGTAATTATTGTTATAATTAATGTAGAAAACAGTGCAAACAAACCTTTGCGTGTATCCAGACTTTTGACTGTTACTATAGAGAGACTGACAGACAGACAGATGATAAGCCCGCATCAGTCAAGTGTGGAGTTCATCCCACTGTAGGAAGAGCTTCAATGCTAAACACAACCCAGTTCTTACCTTAGTTAGAGTTGAACTCCACACTTGAATTCCACTG
>JAODKL010000036.1:7619344-7633075 GCA_026780765.1 Petrocephalus schoutedeni | reverse complement strand
GAACTGGGCCGGATTCGAACCCTGGTCCCAGAGGTGTGAGGCGGAAGTGCTACCCACTGCGCCACCGTGCCGCCCTGCTTTATGACATGAAGAAAACAAACCTACTGTACATCCATGGGGTGCTTTAAACTGAGTGTAGGACATCTTGTAACTGCCTGCACTACTAATTACATTAGAAACTTTCCACGGCACATTCTGAGTATGAAGGAGCAGTTTTGATTGCCTCTGGGAAATTAGATAGGTACATGGTAATATAAGTGAACAGAAGCTCAATTGCAAGAACAAGAACATTAATAATTGTTTTAAAAGTACTCAACCGTAATAACATGTATATCCAAACACTAAAGCAATTACTTCGGAGATATATCCCATCTGAGGACTGTATCTGAAGTTTCTTGCGGTAGAACCTCTCTTGGCAAACACATTAATGGGGAGAAGCCAAACTAGGCAAACTACGATCCAAGAGACCCTCACAGAATGTACCAGAAAAGGCAGAGTACCCTGTTCAGAATCAGGTTACTGGGACCCATCCCAGGAGCCGGGTTTGGAGGTTCTGCCACTAATGAGTGCATAGCGACTAGGTCACCCATGGAGACTCTGTGGTCCTACAGGAGGATTGCAATGCTCAATGGGGAATAATGGAGATATCTGAGACAGCTTCCGGCAGCAAAACCTCTGTGGGGTTTGGACAGCTGTTTCTAGCACTTTTGCACTATTAGGCACTTTCAGATTTTAATTTTTAATTTAATCTAATCTTTGACTACAGGAGAATGCTATTAACTGACACCCACCCATCGCCCTGTAGCTGTTCAGTCAACAGTAGATGTCACTGCAGAGCAATGTGAGACAGAGAGGAACCCATAAATCTAACCGAGGAGATGAAATGCACAGAGAAACTGCATTTTGCAACAAGGGGTTAAGCTATGGATCCACATACCAAGATGCAGTATGTTGGCCAAAGTGCTGGTATGGATCTCCATTATTATTATTTTACATTGCTGCTTAAGAATGAAGGCTTTGAATGTATTTGCCCAGACTTGGTGCACCAAGACAGTATACAAACAGACAGTATAATTGCAAGGATGAACAGTGATGCATTGGGTCAAATTATGATGCGTTAACAATTGTCTCATTTTATTATTCATTATTCATTTATTATATACCTCATAATTGAATGGATGCAAACTTTCTCGTCTAAATGTTGTAGAAGTACCCCCCAAAGGCCAACCAATCAATCATTTCCTAACAAAAAATTGCTAGGAAGAGCATCGTTTTCCATCAGCATGACTCGGTACTGGATGAAGTTGGGAGATGGACTGATGGGTGGATGAATTATTTTTTTCCATGAAAATAACACATTTGAATATTGCTGAATCAATGACCAGCACTGGTTTTACTTCTCTCCTGTTTTTCATAATCTTCTTGTTAACAGTTAAGTAATCTTTTTAAAATTGTCTGTCTGTAAAGCAGTTATGTCCCTTGCTTTTTCTTTCAAGCTGGATGAAAGAGAAAAAGAGCAATTTAGCCTCAACTATGCATTGATCAAAGACTCAGCCAGAGTTTTCCCTTAGGCTGGCACATGGAGAATAGAATGCAATCAGCTGTTCCCTTTGATTTACAAGAATCTGTGTGATTACGACATCCAGCACAGACACTTCTAAATAAAACATGGCACTAGAAAAAAATGATGGAATAGAAATTTGTGGAGCCTTATTTTCTTAAAAAAAAAAAACAATAGGGTGTAAATCACATCATTGTACTCTCTATGGACAAAAGTATTGAGACACATCTTTTAATTTTTGAATTCAGATGTTTCATTCAGACCTATTGCTACAGGAGTATAAAATGAAGCACCCAACCACGCAGTCAGGCTCTGAAAGAAAAAAGCTCAGTGAGTTCAATTGTGGTACTGTCATAGGATGCCACTTTTTGCAGTTCGAGAAGTTCCTTCCCTGCTCGAATACTCCACAGTCAGCTGTCAGTGATTTTATTGGAAAATGGAAGCATTTATGAATAACAGAAACTCAGCCACAAAGTGGCAGACCACGTAAAGTAACTGAATGAGGTCACCGAGTGCTGATGCACATACTGTAGAGCGCATCAATGCTCTGTTGACTCAATAACTGCAGAGTTCCAAACTTCCTCAGGCGTTATCCCCAGCACAAACACTATGCACCTGGAGCTTCAAGGAATCAGCTTCTATGGCTGAGCAGCTGCACGCAAGCCTCACAGCACCAAGTGCAATGTAGAGCATTGGATGGAATGGGGTAAAGCACGCTGCCACTGGACGTGTTCTTTGGAGTGACGAATCACGCTTCTCTGTCTAGCAGTCCAATGGATGAGTCTGGGTTTGGCGGTTGCCAGGAGAACGTTACCTACCTAACTGCATTATGCCAACTGTGAAGTTTGATGTAGGAGGGATAATGGTATGGGGTTGTTTTTCAGGGGTTGAGTTAGGCCCTGTAGTTAATGTGTCACCATACCAAGACATTTTGGGCAATTGTGTGCAAAATATATTTTATTGTACGTCAGGATGACCATTGCAATATAAATGGCAAATGTGAATGAAAAAGACAGCAATCTGATAGCCAGTCTACAGATGTATGTAACCAGTCTACAGTAACCAGTCTACAGATTATGGATAATGACATAATAGTCTTTTAGGGTGGAATAATTTGATTCTTTAGAAAGTTATTTGATGCTGACATGATCAGAAGAGGAGTCACAGCACAAAACAGTATTCATTTATTTATTTGTGTGGCCGTGTGTCTCTTCTTATGCCTTGCTGTAATTATTTAGTTCCTTCATTAAGCATTGCCATGTACAATTTTTGAATACTTCAAATGAACAACACAAATGAGGAAAATAATAATACCGTGAGAATACCGGGGCAAATTATGATAACTAGCAAGGAAGAACAACTCAAATAGCAAAAACAAATGCACCTTTAAATGGTCTACTACTGTATTTAATATCTCCTAAGAACTCTTGTGTCATATAACTTGTAAAGGTTGAGATAATTGTTCAGCCTAATGTCAAATCACATTAGCCCTCTTCTGCAGGTTGCCCAATAGGACAATGGGTGCGTTCGATTTCATGCAGCCACGATGCATTCTGGTCATTTCTGATTGGCCAAAAACTGAAAAAAAAAGATCAGAATGCATCGCTTTAAGCCAGCGCTGTAAACGGCTGAAGTTGAACACACCCAATATATCCATCCATTTTCTGAAACTGCTTGTCCTATTCAAGGTTGGAGGGGGGTCCAGAGCCAACAGGCACAAGGGGGGGGAATAGCCCAGGATGGGGCCCCCACCCATCACAGGGCACACTCACCCACACACACACAATTGTCTAAGCTCAAATAACCTCAGTGGGAGGAAACCGGAGCACCTGGAGGTGCTGACCCAAGGACAATATAACGAAATTCTAATGGGCGTAATTATTACCATTCACAGTAGTCCTTTTGACCATTTGCATGACGTTTGTATGTGTTCCGTGTTTAAAATGGCCCTTCATCCATCCATATTCTGCAACTTTTGTAATAAGCATAGTAATCTTTTAATTTCTTTTTCCCATCCTGAATCCCCGTGGTTCTTTTCCCTGACCCAGGGCAAGTCTTATAATCAGGAATATAAAATAGAGCCTCACTGACAGCCCCTTGAAAAACGCCAGCAAATGAGCAGGTGCTGAAAACGAGACTGGACAGGTGCAGCTCGCCGAGGGACAGACATTCTGTAACGGGAAGCTCACTGCAGTGGGACCAGGAAGGCGAGGGCACCGCGCACCGTGCCTCCTTACAGAATCACTCCCATGGTTTTGTAAATAATTACCCATTTTACATTTCCATTTGAAGTGAACTTCAAAGTATTTTTTAAGAAAAAGCAGTTTTTTTCAGAAACAGGTTAAATTGTCTTTCACCATGTTTAAGTTTGAAGACATTCAAATAAATTTTAAAGAAAATGTGTTCTTTCATCTGAGAGAGGTAACAAGTTATAGATTTTTGTTGTAAACATGACCTGGCATTATATCATCCATCCATCCATCCATCCATCCATCCATCCATCCTTCTGTCCATCTGTCCATGCCCCTGGTGCTTATTCTGGTGAACACAAGCCTGGGGTACACCCAGCTCAAGGTGCCAGGTGACACACCGTATCCTATTTCAGCTGGTTTGTAAGATTCGGCTGACTGCAGACAAGGCGGGACCTGATAATCCTTTTTCACAATATAAATTTAAAATTGCTTGTGCATCAGAGGACCATATCTACCTTCAGCAACACTGGAAAAAAAGTCATTCCTTTAGGAAACAGTCAGTTTGGGTTCTATTCAGGCTTAAACGATCAAGTTAACGATTTGGATGCCTTTTAACAACACTTCATTTTAAGCGTTTTTGCACAAATCCATTTCATATGTGTCAGTTGACATGGTTTACCACTGAGATTTTATGGTGGGGGACTTGCTACCCTATACCACCCTCCCCCCCCCCCCCCCCCCCTGCCCAGGGCAAGTGTTTCTGTCTCAGTGTTTTCACCAAATGTTACTTTTGTATCACTCTGCTCGCAGTTTCAGTACAGCTAGGTTGGTATATAAGCCATTTGAATTCAAGTCTCTAAAAATATTGTGAATCTACTCAATTCGTTCACTCATTAAACAGCCCAAGACGAAGCTGACAGCCCAGACAGGTCAGAAACCAGCACACACAGGAAGCCACTAGGACCAGCATTAGGAGAATCCTCAGTTATAACAAATGTAAATGTGTGAACCTTCCAAGCTTTTCTGTGTTTTTTTAAATCATTTTCCATGCTGCTTATCTGTTGGTGACAATTTCTCTTTAGGGTGAAACTGACATCCCTCCGCTTGGCTGGAGAGACCGTAACCTTGCAAACTGGGTCGCAAAATTAGGCCGGACTGGCATGATGGAGAATGTGCAGAGCCCTTGGGCAAGTGCAGCAAACTGCACTGCATGTTTCACCAGCCCATTACCGCCGCTGACATGTCCTTTGCTGTCGTCTATTGGGGGGGTGCAAGGTCTGTCATAGGCCTGAGTCTGGTCAACTTAGGATTAGTGGTGGTGTGAAGGACGTACATCTTCAGACAAGCTGCAGATGCTCCTTCGTGCACGTTGTCATCTGCTTGACACCTATTTGTTCAGATGCCATTTGTTACTCTAGCGCCGTTACTTCGCAGCCTGCAGCGTGTGGTACAGTACTGTACGGTGCTGTGACATCAAGCCAAATGAAATATTACCCGTCAGGTGGCCCCTGCCTGACGCGAGCAGCTGCAGTGCACCATTTCCATGCAGGCATGCGGCATTTGCACTGACCACCAGTCCAGCAAAAGATATGCACCCGACAAGGACATTCTGTACTACTTTTGGTTTGCAAAAATTGTTTACTACTTTTTAACATTATATGTTTTATGCTATGTTACTGCAGTTCCAATATCCATAGCGGTAAGGTTTTAGCTATAAAATATATATACAAAATATATAATATATGTAGCATATGTAGGGTATATAATATGTAACTGATCATTATACTGAGGTCTTCTATGAATCGCCACATAGTACACATTCATTAGACTGATTTGTCACTTTTTTCCTGGGAATGTACCTTGCATTCTTGTTACCTTCTCAAGAGCAGAGTTATTTATTGCAGGAAAGGCAGTCAGATCATTTTTAGCAGGAGGTGGCAGGGTGAAAGCAAGGAAGGAAGGATGCAGTCGTTAACAAGGCCATAATCAAAGGAGACAGAGCCGTGGTGGAAAGGCGATCTGCCAGTCAAAGGCTACACTTGGGAAATTGCTTCTTCCAAACTTGGCGCTAGTTTTCCCCCAGATATCATCCAGCATAGTTCTGATTGTGATGCCATATTCTTAAGTTATCATTAAATACACTGATGTGGTTGAAATGTGTCATTTTATATATGTGTTTGTCTTGCACGTTTTATCAAAAATGTCTTGTCAAGGCAACATGATGTGCGGTCCTTAATATTCTGTGGTCAATTCTGTTAAGGCTTAACCTCAGGTACAAAAATGCATCAGTACACTCAGGTATGCAATAGGATACAAACATGATTGTACATGTGCACCGTCTTCCTAACTTGATTATTCTAAAACACATTTACTGCAGAGTGGCATATAACCTGAAATGCTAAGCAAAACAGCAAAACAGCTTCCCTACGGCGTGTAAAAGGGAGGGGAGCTCAATTTAGGCTCCTCGGAAGACAAAACACATATCAAATGAGGAAACCAATCAATGATTAGAAAAAGGTGCTAAGCCGGGCATCTTATCTGTAACCCATCTATAAAGAAAATCATGAATGCGATCATTTAAATGATGATTTGTTACCTTCAGCTGCCAGCTTGTCACAATACTGCTCCAGCATTGATTTTTGAAAATATTGTACTTTGTTTTAAAAAGCTGTTTAATAAAACTTATAGTAGTATAAATCAGGGAGATGCCCACATATAACCTGTTCATTATTACTTAGGTGACTTAAATGAGGTCCCTTAATTAAATGTAGTAAAGAACATGAAGGAGTGTGGACTGTGTGGACTGCTTATTTGATTATTTTAAATTACAGGCAAATAAATGGCAACTGATGTAAAAGAAAGGTTGACATTTAAAATGCTGTTCTTTTTAAAAGAATAATGAATTGGCTGTGACTGCCTGGGTTTCAGTCGTTACCCTCAGACGGCTGTCAGCAAGGCATACGATTTCAGAAATGGAATCATGCTGCTATCTTTTTCCTTTACCTCCTAACCATTTTTGTTTATTGTGTTCACCTCAGCTGTCCTTAAGGCCATCACAGGAAATAGGGGTATTTCATGCCCGGGATACTGAATTAGCCATGCTTGTGTGACTGCCGTATTTGTGTGGCCTGGAGTTCGGGGATCGTGGTTTAAATTTGCACTCTTATTGACACTGTGTATTAGTTTGACTGATACGCTGGGGGTTGTCATTATCTAGCGAGATGCTTTCCATTAGGGATTCACTGCGTACATGTGCTAAAGGACCATTAGTAATTCTGTTTTTGCCAGCGTTTTTTTTTTTTTTTTTTAGACAACAACATATGGTCTTATTTCCTCACCCCAATAAGCCCTGTTGAACTTACAGCATAGCCCAATCACTACAGTGACAAACACATTTATCTTGGGAATTCTAAGTCGGCTTAATGAGGAAACATTTAAAGCTGAAGGTGAACAGCTAAGAACATCTGATATAACACAGAAAACAGCCACAGCCTGGAGCATGCAAAATTATTTGAAATTAACTCAAAAACAAGTTAATAGACAATTGAGTGACTGAAGACAATTGCGATTTGGTTAATCTGATGCCTTTTAACCTTAGGTAAGGGACCCAAAGTCACCAAACAACTGCTTATTTATCAGAAAAAATGAACCCCTATGATCAGAGGCTTTTATAGAATAGTAGATAGTAGGCAAAGAGGGCACATGACTGCTTAAGGTTGTAGTGATGATATTGGCAAGTGGTATTTTGACAAAATCAGTACCAATCTTTTCATAGACAGATTTTGGTGAATTTAGCGCATTTACACCCTGCAGGTAATAGACGTTTGGTTTCAGGTGTAGATCAAATCTTTCTAACACTGCTTATCTGAACAACTACCCTTGACTATCAATTCCTGGGACTCCACTACCTCATATAATATTTGCTAAAGGGGTCTCTTGTGCCCTGAGATTATATCTAATAACTGCTGTCGCCATGGGTGCCTTGCAAAACTGTGGGCCTCAGATTCCACAGCAATCATTCTGTTTGCATTTTGCGGTTCGATAATGTTTAATGTTTAAAATGATTAATTTGCAAGCTATATTTCTACAGCACTCAGTAAAGCATGGTGACAGAAAGTGCCATCCATGGTTTTAATTACTGCGTGAATAATTCATAAGAAAGTTTTCTAATTCAAGTTTATAGTAATAGAATAGTTGTTACTCTATCCATCTGCCAAATCCTATATGAGAGAACAGTGCTGTGTCCATAGGTGTGAATGAGTGTGTGAATGATGTGAGTGTGACGGGCCGACACCCCATCCTAGGTTATTCCGTGCCTTGTGCCCATAGCTTCCTGGTTAGGCTCTGCATTTACAGAGTACTCACAAAATGTCTTGGGATGCTTGTTTAATTCTGTAAAAATGCCCCACATTTATTGAACATAGCAAAGGTCCATTGACAAGCTTTGTTTAACATATCTGAAAATACTTTTCACACAGACATTTTCTTTTTAAGTGTCACACACACACACACACATATATATATATATATATATATATATTTTTTTTTTTTTTTTTGCTTCATTCAGTTCTGTTCTTGCCATTTTGCTATTAATTACAGTTATACTCACTGGCTCCCAAAGGGATACTAAACACAAATGTTTGGTGTTTTTTGATATTGCAAAGGTATTACTAATTAAAAATCACCCAGTGAGACTGCTTGGCAATCAATTTTGAAACTCAGAACAGCTCTTTTAGAACTACAATTTGGGTTTCAATTTATTACTACTTAAAATTAATGCTTTACTTAAAATACTGGCTGTTTCTTAGGTGTTATATATCTTTGTAAATAAATAAAGTAATTATTTTTGTCAGACGAAATTGCAATATTTTAACTGAATTAAGCAAGCAGGCATCCCAAGACTTTCTGCCTTTAAAGCAGAAGGTCAGCAAGCATCCATTGCCCCTGCATCCGTGTGAGGCCATTTATATTTAATTTATTTACCTAACTATTGATATACCCAGTGATTCTCAGTCTAATCAGTGAGTTTAAATAATGCAGTTTAATTGCGGCTGTTGGTTAATTCTAATTAAATCTCCTTCCTTGCTTTGCTTGGTAGTCGTTTGCATCATTGCTATCTCTCTTTTCAACACACAAAGCTTCCACTTCCTATTATACAACATAACAATTAAACTCAAACGAGTTATCAGACAAGTTCAACTGCCTTTAGGTAAGAGCAGACTGCTGTCATTTATTACAACTTAATGTGCAAGTCATTTCTTAATTTCCAGTTGAACTAATGGATTTCATAATCTATTCAGGAACAGGCTACACGTCAGAAAGTAGCCTGAACACATTTCTGCTATTTTTGAATTAGGATGCAGCTCAAGTCCGGTACGATACAATCTTGGTAGGTTAGACAAGCAGGTTTTAACATATTTGCCTCCTTTTTGGGGGAAACTGTGCAAGAAGGTATCAGAATTGTCGAGGACAGTGATATATGGCCACTCAACCTAAACACTTTAATTAACCATGCCCATAAATAAATTATAAACCTGTGAGTGTAAAGGTGGCAGGCTATTATGTGATTTTTATCCATCCACTTGATAAACTAACTTAGTACTGCCAGCCAAAGTAAAATATTTATAATCCAGTTCCGGAAGAGAGCTCTAGTTGTTTAAATTGTTACTGACTCATTTCAAATGTGTTGTTGAATAATCATTGTTGAATATTTTAACTGATGCATTCACATTTTCATTGTGTTAATGTAGATGAATAAATGAATATGTTTAAAAGTTATGATTTATTTAGTTTCTGTGAAATGTAATGTACTGTTTGATCCTTGTCCTGATCCACCTTTAAGCACTGCTGATTTCAGTGTTTTGTAGAAGATGAGAAACCCCTGCCACCTAGAGAGAGAGACCCCAAAACATCCTCACACCTATATATGTGTGTGTCTGTACCACTCATAGAGAGCAATATTGAATATATAAAAACTGCCCAATTTCCCCATGGTGGTAAATAAAGTACCATTATTCTATAATATTATGGAAAAAGTGGTAAAAATCTTTCAGATGATTATTTTCTAAAGGTTATCATAAATATGGTACATAATTTAAAAATAAATGTTATTTCACACTATCTTGCTATAGGTACCTGGTCCTTTTTTGCGTCAAGGAAAAATACATTTATGTTATTTTACTACAAGATGCTGCCATCTTGTGGAAGTGACGCAGTCTAAATACTGATTTTTCATCATGGGTAAAATTTGTCGTGCCACGTTTGCTCAGGGTCTGGTGTTAACAGGAAGGACGGACCTGACTGCTTTCTGGTCCTATTTCATTAGTTTCTCTTTCTATAAGAATAGATGCAGACGAATTCTGTCTTGAACACTATTAACGTTTATAATTTGTGCATCTTACTCTTTTAACTTGGTGCTTAAGAATTTTTCTGATGGATTTGCATACAACTTTTTGGTGCTAATCAGTAAGGAATGCACTAAGTGAAGGTGGCGAGCGGTAATCAGTAAGGAATCAGTAAGGGATTACTGATGTGTTTGTTTTCAGGCACATTTCCTGCCAGTCCATTTGGTACAATGGTAGGAAAATGGCATTACATCTTGGTCTGGAACTGAGTGTTATTTCAGATAGGGAGAGGGTTTGGTGCAAAAGTAAGTTTTTACATTTAAAATAGAGTAATACTTTTAATGTAAAACTGGGTGGTGGGTGCTAGACACGGGATTCTGGTTTTGCTTGCGTGTGTATGTTTTATTATACCCTGAAAATGATGTATTTTATCATGGTTTTTATAATAGGGATTGTAAATTCTGTCAACAACGTATATTTACCTAAAAGTAAAGACCTGATAATACGGTTAATGGGATTTTGTTCAAATAAAAACTGCAATATAGCATTATTTGAATACTCATACCGATCCCATGTTAGTTATTTAACTTGAAGGATCTCGCACTGAGATATACACTGATCAACCATAATATTAAAACCACTTACAGGTGAAGTGAATAACATTGATTGTCTTGTTATAGTGGCACCTCAGAATGCCATTATAAATTAGGCAAGTGAACGGTGAGTTCTTGATGTCGATGGGTTGAAAGCATGAAAAATGTAAGGATCTGAGAGACTTTAACAAGGGCTAAATTATGGTGGCTAGAGGACTGGGTCAGTACATCTCCAAAATAGCAGGTCTCGTGGGGTGTTCCCAGTATGCGATGGCCAGTACCTACCAAATGTGGTCCGAGGAAGGCCAACTAGTATACGGCGAATGGGGCCATGGGTACCCAAGGCTTACTGATGCTTGGGAAGTGAAGGCTGGCCCATCTGGTTCCATCCAATAGGAGAGCTGCTGTAACACAGATTGCTGAAAAGGTTAAAGCTGGCTATAACAGAAAGGTGTTAGAACACACAGTGCATTGCAGCTTGGTGCATATGGGACAGTCAGAGTGGCCATGCTGACTGCTGTCCACCACTGAAAGTACCTACAATATGCACGTAAGGGTCAGAATTGGACCACAGAGTAATGGAAGAGGGTGGGCTGGTCTGATGAGTCATGTTTTGCATTTCATCCCGTGGATGGCCAGGTGCAAGTGTCATTTACCTGGGGAAGAGATGGCTCCAGGATGCACTAAGTGAAGGTGGCAAGCTGGTGGAGGAAGTGTGACGGTCCGGGCAATGTTCTGCTGGGGCACCCTGGATCATGGCGTTCATGTGGGTGTTATTTTGATATGTACCACCTACCTAAATATTGTTGCAGACCAAGTACACCCCTTTATGGCAACAGTATCCATCTGATTCCCCAATGCTGGACAAACAAGTCTGACGCATGGAGGCCTCACAACTTACAGGACTTAAAGGATCTGCCGCTAACGTCTTGGGGCCAGATACTGCAGGACACCTTCAGAGGTCTTGTGGAGTACCTGCCTCAATGGGCTAGAGCTGTTTTGGCAGCAGGAAGGGGGTGTACACAATATTAGGCAGGTGGTTTCAATGTTATGGCCGATCAGTGCACAAACCATGGCTCACAGTCTGTAATATACGTTTTCAGATTATTAAAGGATCACTGGAAACCCTTCTAATTTTATCCCACGTCTATCGTCACGGAACCAGTTGAAAGATACTCGGTGAACAAAACACAAGAGGGCAGCAGTGCTATTACGCGCAGTGTATGAATCTTAGGCTTCGATATATAAAAAAATGTGATAGGTTTAGTTGACTGCACGGTAACAGAGAAGGTTAAACCAATTATAATTTAGTTAAACGCATATTGTCGACATTTAATAGCCCGAATGGCACAAGGCAAAAGCTACATTATGAAAAAAAACGTGTATTGTTGAAATATAAGTATAAACCAAATCCAAATAACTGAAGACGGGGTGTGTGGTGAAATATTTAACGTACAATAACATTTAGAATGCTTTTCATGTTATTCCTCCCTTGTCCATGTCCTAATCTTATTGGTTATTTGTTTAGATTAACAGGAAAGCTCTGCCATTCGCGTAAGATTCTAATTCACAGCCCACGCGTGGGCTGAAATGACATTCCCCGTCAGTCCTTCGTTAAGCGTTCCGAGAGGAAATGGGGCGCCGGGATCTGCGCATTTTTCAGCCCGAGGCGGGGAGCTTCGTGATGTAACAGGAAGCCACTGTAGTGGATCATTTACAACCTGACAGCCGCTCCACCTCTGCTCACATTTCGCTGTGTGCTGGATTTGTACTATCAGCTATCTAAGTAAGCATTGTGGAAAAGAAGGATCAGACTGCATTTCGCGGAGGCACTGGATTCTGTTCTAGCCCATATATACTGTATACGAGTTACAACACAATCCGACTTTCTATTATCAGGTAACGAACCTTTCATATTTTTTTTTTTAAATGCATGTGTTTCCTGTCAAGATTAGATAATCACAAGGCAAGTACCGAAAGAATTGGGCTCGTTCGGCTGTGCATTAATTTATTATCCATCCATGTTTGAAATGAAAGCTCACGATCACATTTAAGTGGCGTGATTCAGGATAGTGTTTTATGATTGTGAAGTGTTACTGCTACTTGTACCGATAAGATGTTTTGTCATTCCTTGCAAACAAGCTACAAATTGAATGCTATGAGGTACCGAAAAAAGCAAACTTAATGACGAAGTCATACCTCTTAATTTGCATTCTCGGTTGGTATTAATGCGGCTCTTATCAAAAACACGCTATGCTAAAGAATAAAGAAATAATCGACGATGATCCGCAGGCTTGCGGTCCAGGTATTTTGTCCGGTTTGGTTTGGCGGACTATCTCGTCTAAACGAAATCGTATTAAATTGCTCTTGATTGTTTCCTTATTGGTCCCTAATAGGAAGAGGGCATGAGACTTGATCATAATATTGAACTACAGTATATGTCTTTAACCGGGTTATGCAAAGCTGAATGGTGAAGTTCTGGTTACTAGTCGCCATTTGGTTTCCTAGTCCCTGAGATAACCTAGTTGTGAATGGCAAACTGATTAAGTGAGCATGACTTATTCAGGGTGCCAGGTCATGCACGGGCCAAGTCAAGGCAAAGCAGCGCTGACCTGGCACCTAATTCGCGTTTAAATCATGTTAGCTCGGCTCCTCTGTCTGACAGTGTTTCTCTATTTGCTTTGTTTATTCGGTCAGTGCATTTTATTAGGTGCACACACACACACACGCACACGCACACACACACGCACACACACACATACACGTATTTTTTTCCCGTACAGGATGTAAAGGTGTGTAAAGAGGAAGATCACCAATGTGAATCTGCGTTAATGTATCATGGGGCAATTCGCCTTGATGTACAGTACCATGCACTCCCTCTAGGGGGCACAGTCCTCATGGGGCCATTCGCCTTGATGTACAGTACCATGCACTCCCTCTAGGGGGCACAGTCCTCATGGGGCCATTCGCCTTGATGTACAGTACCATGCACTCCCTCTAGGGGGCACAGTCCTCATGGGGCCATTCGCCTTGATGTACAG
>JAODKL010000036.1:7603370-7619244 GCA_026780765.1 Petrocephalus schoutedeni | reverse complement strand
TACCATGCACTCCCTCTAGGGGGCACAGTCCTCATGGGGCCATTAGCCTTGATGTACAGTACCATGCACTCCCTCTAGGGGGCACAGTCCTCATGGGGCCATTAGCCTTGATGTACAGTACCATGCACTCCCTCTATGGGCCACAGTCCTCATGGGGCCATTCGCCTTGATGTACAGTACCATGCACTCCCTCTATAGGGCACAGTCCTCATGGGGCCATTAGCCTTGATGTACAGTACCATGCACTCCCTCTAGGGGGCACAGTCCACATGGGGCCATTCGCCTTGATGTACAGTACCATGCACTCCCTCTATAGGGCACAGTCCTTTGTTTTGGTGTTCAGTATGGTGAAATACTTCCTTTGCGTGTTCCCTCTCCTTACATCTAAAATGTAGCTATGGAGATGTTATTTGCATGTAGGTATGTGTAGATTGTGTTGTCTGCTGGTGGTAGAGGGGGTCTGTGAAGCAAATGACTTCACTGTCATGGGAGCTTGGCCTCCTGTGCTGCAGCAGTTACCATGGCACAGAATTTGATTCGCCAGCACTGTCTCGACTAGACCACAAGAAAGATGAAAATCACCCTGTAGATTTTACATGTTTAATCATTTCTGTCTCTGTTGTACCAGGCAATTTCAGTGGGCTTTGCACGATTATCTACTATTAATTATATTTTCCACTTAAATTCAACTCGGAGTGGTTCTGTTCTGTGAGTCATGAAAGCCTGCATTTTGAATGTTTTAGGTAAATGTACAACAGCACAACTAGTAGTGTTAATGGCTTCTTGATTTTAGACGTGAATACCACTGCCGCTGTTTGACATACTCCTACTATACAGGATTCTACACCAAACCCCTGGTGATTCACTCCACTACTTTTTAATAGTGAAAATCTGGCACAGAAATCAAAGACTAAATGGCATTAGAATTTATAACTATTACAATATAACACACAATATTCCCGCTTCCAAAACAAATATCTTCCCTTTACTTCCATTTACGTTGAACATGCATTGTTGTGTCCAGTGACGTACAAATGTGAAATAACCTGAGCTTGTTCACAGCACCACATAGAGAAACAAGGTTAAAGTGTATGCAGTTTTCTTCTGTCCTCAGCGGTATAATGCTTTGTTTTTACATCAGGGTGTAGTCCTGATGTACTTGAAGCAATAGGTGGCTGATCTTCAACATTGATGTAAGACTGATCTTCCCAAGAAGAAGCCATTTGCCGCTGTATGTTGTTAGAAAAATGTTAGCAAATCCTTCTATCAAAACACCCACAGTATCTTCCAGCCACTCATTTTCACTCTATTGATTTACCTTAAGGACAAGGATTTTGGAGTAATACTAGAGAGAACGAGGATTAAGCTTTTCAGGGCCGTGAATTATTTTCCATGGAGATGGAAAATGGATTAGTAAAAACCAAGATAAATTATCATATTATGAACGACGGGAAAATAATGGGTAGTGCGTGAGGCCACGAATGCATGACCACGTTCAGGAGCCTTCCGTGTGTCTGTCGGATGTTTCTAGAGCCGGCTAAAAACAGCTGTGAATTTGATCCGACTCACCCGTTATTTCCATAGTGCCGGTGGCCAGTGGG
Source organism: Petrocephalus schoutedeni (assembly GCA_026780765.1). Classification (NCBI taxonomy): domain Eukaryota; kingdom Metazoa; phylum Chordata; class Actinopteri; order Osteoglossiformes; family Mormyridae; genus Petrocephalus; species Petrocephalus schoutedeni. The sequence goes on along the minus strand of JAODKL010000036.1, from coordinate 7,617,643 downwards.
AGTCCCAGTGAACACCTCTGGGATCGCAGGCATCCTATAGGATTAGAATTGGAATCGGGAGAAGACTCCAACGTAACTGGAGTGCCCGGGTGAGAGGAACTTGAAATAGATATGCTTGTGTCCCTTAACTGACGCTGCCAGCAGTCCGTTGAGTGTTTTCATGGTGTTTACTTGCATTAAAATGGAATGTGTGCAGGTCTCTGGGTGTGATTCCCAGCACAGCATTGACCCAGATAAATTTCAATGTTCCAATTGAACTAAAAGATAAGGAAATTGAATTGTCTGTGGCCTATATGTGTATAAGGCTTCAAATGCCTTTTGTGAAAAGGGATACACACCCTGCTGAAGATTTTTTCAATGAATGCATTTATATTAACCTGCACCCAGGTTGTGTAATGTAACCTGGGGGGGGGGGGGGGTGTCTGTAATTGTGTGGCTCCACCCAGAGGTTTAACGTGCCCTGAAAATACCCTGGCACATGACATGAGAAATGCCAGGAATGACAGCTGAGATCTGCGCAGCTTTCAGGACCTAAACGCAGAGCTATTTCAGGTCAACTTTGCAGTCAGCTTGGAGAACAACAGAACACACTAGATGCTCTGTCCCTTTTGTCCCCCATAAATGGCATGAAAGGAGGCTAAAAAAAAGTGCTTAGTCATTTATTGCTTTTAAAAATGTTTAAATAAATTTTCCGATACAATAGCCCTTAATTTTCCATTCATACAAATAATTGCCTTTGGCCTGCGTCACGACACTTCTTTAGACAAGAATTTTTTAATAGCTCGTATCTGAGCCATTTTTCAGAATATAAAATCGGAGACCAGTGCAGAATTTCCCTTTCATGTTCAAGGAGACAGCAGAAAAAAGGCATTTAACCTTTTAAAACACCAGCATACAAATTTGAATGTAACGCACTACCTCCACATTTTTCAAGAATAATTGGACGCACTTTAATGTTCTACGTATAGAAATGGATAACAGCATTTCAAAAACAAAGTTATTGCTTAAGCCTATGGCATATTTTCCAGATTAAGTGGGGATTGAGTGGATTTAATATTTTCCGGTGAGTAATAAAGGAAAGAGTGGTATTTCGTTCAGTTTTAATGAATTCTATATCATCACTATAGGCACTGCAGCTTCTGTTTGCCTTTGGCGTAAGACTATATTTCTCCTTTAGGGGTGATTACTCTTGTTGCTATATTAATTTGTAGGCCCCTCAGATAGACTAAAGCTCCAAAACATTCATAATGGGATTAAACTCAAAACCTGGGAGTGAGGTAAAGAAGTGAGCCAGAACAACAGAAAATACTTAACTTAAGCTATATTCCCACTAATGTCCCTAGCAGTTTTGCAGATCATGGTATAAATTAGAATTGCCCACAAAAGAATCCAGGCTGGGACATTTGAATACGTGAATGGAGGCTTTACCGCTGTGGATTCGTTACATATGGCTGTCATGGAAATCCCAATTCCTGGAATGTCTGTCCTTTGAATGGCTTTCAGACTGTGGCGAGCAACAGGTACAGTTTCTCGACGCTGCCGTCGCAGAATCGGCGCATATTGCAGGGTGCGTTTTAAGAGAAGATTCGTGTGTAAATGTTTATGGAAGAGCCAGTAAAGCAGCTGTTCCAATTGTTTGGAAATGTTGCTGTTGCTCTTCTCCCCCAGGGCTCCTGCTCTGAGACTGTCTGGGTCAGGGTGACTAATCCCGAACCTCGCATTTTTGCGGCGGATCGGCCGTCTCTGACGTCGGGAGAGCGCAACTCCCAACTCCGTCCCAAAAGCACAAAGCGCCTGGTTACTTTCCAAGTCGGCGAATGCGAACATGCGATTGTGCGCAGATCCTCGCTACATTATTGCGATAAATGGAAAACAGGAAACTCGAGTTTTATTATACGTGTGAAGAAGGATCTCGGGGGAGTGCTCCGAGTTTTAGGTACAACCTCAAAGAAAAATAGACGAACGTCAGCGCGGTGCTTTCGCATGGGACAAAGGCGTGTTTTAAACCTATTTTGCCACGTTCTGTGTCTTTGTAAGGTTAGTATATAATAAATGCATTCATATTGTTTGTATAATTTAATATAATGGAAATGGCAATTGATAAGTAGGCCATGTCTTCTTTACCCAAATGGATAACGACACGAATAGAAGAGTTTCAAAGAATGGAGCTTGAAGTCATTATTAATTGCACACATGGAACTCTGACAAGGTTACTGCAAATCCATAGTCAGGTGGTGCATGGCAGCTGACAGACTGCGTATGCCGTTATCTATTTCAGTCCATCACTGGAATAACACATCTTATTTACCTCATTCGCGACAATGTGTTAATTCTTTCCTTGCATTGTATTTTTCCTAAATGAGATATCACAATGATAGATTTTTTTAGGCACTACAACGCCTTTGCAGAAATATTCTGAAGCACAAATGGATTTAAAATTATATTAAATAACTTAAAGGCATTACCCTTAGTTTTCTATTTAATAATACTATGTCTTTTCATTTATGCTAAGAAGCACCAAATTAACTCCTTTTAAAAAGAGACTGCTGTTTTACAGGCCTGGAGATCTCCAGGTTTTGTATGGCATGAAAAATCTTTTTTCTTTTCTATTTTCCAACAAATGTCTTCAAATATTATGAAGAGCATGTTTTTGTTTACATAAGTACAAATCCATTATCTCTCTGCAACCAGATTTTTTTTCATGATCTTTAGATTTGTCTTTGCAGTTTTTTCAGCCTGCAACTGAGTGATAAGTGAAATTGCTTCCAGTATCCATGTCAAATGAGATATAATGTGATAGCCTTCCAAAAATAGGGGGAAAAACGTTTCCTATATCTAAGACGGAACTGGACTGAGTGCTAATATCCTGTGGCGCATTAGGATGTTGACAATACATAATTCAGACACAATGGGCTTTGCGAAAGTGTGTACTAAATGTTTGTAAGTAAGCACAGCTGCTGTGCGAATTTGTCTCCGTGAAGATAATACTGTTCTTGTGCAAAGACAGCTACTTGCAATCTTCTCCTAATTATAGATCTTAATTTAATCAACCCTTTACGGCCCCCACCCCCATTCATAAAAATGAAATAGATCTGGCTATAAGCTGAATAGGTAGTGTTGTGACAGTTGTGATTATATTAAGGTTCATTGCACCATTCTGCACTGTGGATATGCCACCTTAGTCAAATAACATTTCTACAGCTAAAGGCTATTTCCAAGCATCTGTGTTACTTCAGAGCATTGCCATGCAATGTTCTTAAAGGGTTCAATATTGAACTGAGATGTCTTGTTAATGTCTTTATTATGGCTGCCTTGATTATCTAATTAGGAACGATCAATAACAGTTTTTCTTTTTTTATTATACTGCAGAGTCTAAATCCATTATTACTCTCCGAATGTTGTTTTGGTGAGAGTTGTTTTCCAATGGATCGTCTAGGAGAACAAATACACAAAAATCACAATTCTACATGGAATTTCCAAATCACCCATATTTAATAACAGTAAAAGCAGAGTTTTAGAAGTGAATGTTTGTACAATTTATTAAATATGTAGTAGTGTGTGAACATTTGTTTAATATTAGAGTTATTTACTGTTGCAGATGTGTACATTAAGTGTAATATTGTTTCTATTCATAGATCAACATAGCAGGCTTTTGACATGAATGGACATTGGATAACCTTTCCTCTATTGTTTTGTACGGTTTTCAAGGTAAAAGCCACTTTCTAATTTCTAACCTGATATAAATGGCAATGGATTATTCCTAGTCATAACATTTATGGGACTAAAATTCATTTTAACTATGACTATTGAAAAGATTATTAATTTATATTTGATGTGACTGTGGTCTTGTTAAAAGCATTAACTTTAACATTATTTTGCTAAAAAAAAATGGCATTTGCCTATAAGTACTAGCTGCATCACCCTGTCGCTTCTATTTTTTCTCTGAAATAGGTCTTTGCAGTGGCTAGTCTAGAGGAGAACCAGACTGATCCCCCAGAAAATATGTTCCACGACCCAGGAGTCACCAGGAACAAGATCGTTACGGCTCAGTTTGAGTGCTATCAGAAAATCATGAAGGATTCTAGTCATAACAGAAAAGGTAAATAGTGGTGTTATGCATGCAGAGGCGTAACATCTCAATAATCACTGAGAGGGAACAGCCAGAGGAACGCGTGTATCGTACGTTTATACAGTATATAGAGTTTAAGAAACGGGGCTCAACATTTCTTACTGCATTGGTGGATTTTGGCAGTAGTAACTAGAGTTACAGATATACCAGCTAGGACGGCTTTGACTTCCATATGTTTCTGCAGAATACAACCATTCATTGCACCAATCAACAGCTAGATCTATGCCTTTGGTGGTTCTTGCTTTGTTCTTATCTTCTCTCGCACACCATTGATCACATGCACGACATTTTAGTTTATACTTTCACAGTATCTATCTAGCCCTCCATATTTCCATAACTGCATATCTATTACAGAGCAAGGTTGAGTCTGGAACCCATCCAAAGAAGCATGGTGCAGAAAGCAGGGGACACCCTAGACAGGTTGCCAGTCCATTGCAAGGCACACTGACGTGCACACACACACACACACACACAGATTAGGTGTCTATATTTTTGTGGGCACTCTCCATTCATTTCTATGGGAATAATCCTAACCTATGACAACCTTAACCAACAGTAACCAAACAAAACACAAGGCTTTTGCCATTTTTAGTTAATTGATTGCATTCACAGATTGAGCTCCTTCTTGTTAGGACTGAAAAAAAAATCTCCTAACAAGGTCAAGGGTTTTTAATCACAGTATCGGTCCCCACGATGTAATTCATACATGAGCACACGCACACACATATTAACTGCTGTATTGCTTTAAACAATGAACATACGATCAAGATAACCGCGAGAATGGCTATTAGCTATCGGTATAAATCTCAATACATTGCTAGTTGTGTGTATGCAGATTTTTACACTAATATTCTTACAACATATTACTGTGAAATACAAGATTGGGTACCAGTGCTAGGCAAAGAGTCTGAAATATCACAAAAGCCACTGTGACCGCAGGGCAGAACTGAAATGATGACTTTTATATAAAACATAATAAAATAATTTCATTGCATAGAACACAGACACTAACAAATACATATGCCTCAAACTGCATACACACTGTGCCAGGTCTGTGGGCCTTAAATGTACTCTGAGTATTTTTTGAATACTCTTGTACTGTCAGGACTGGGGCACTTGACTTGAAGGACATGCCAGAGAGTCAGGAAGGGTGAACTCAAAGGGAGAAGGGAGGGAATTCAAAAATTGTGTAATGAAGCCTGAACCACAGCGAGCGCAAACAGATTGATTGATGAATTAACTGCAGATGTGAGTGGTTTTCACTTGAAATGAACTTGAGGTTGCTATGGTGGACAATGACTCTTCCAAAGAGTAACTTATGTTACAGAATGTGGACCAGGTGTGGCCACAGGCAGTAGAGATGGCTATTATTTTTTCTCGTTTCATTTTCCTTTTTGATTCATCACCCAAGCTCAACCAAAGGGCTTACCCCCCCCCCACAATGTGCCATGACTTCCCACAGATCCCGTCTGCAGCCGGACCTGGGATGGCTGGCTGTGCTGGGAGGACACGGGGGCCGGGCTCACGGCTGAGCAGCACTGCCCCGACTACTTCCACGACTTCGACCCCTCAGGCGAGTGTGGGCATCTTGCCCAGCATGTTCCCCAGTAAAAGGCTAATTGCTAGTTTCTTTTTTTTTTGATCATTGTTTGTTTTTAAAACTTTTAATTAAAAACTTGCCCAAGCGTTGTCTTTAAGCTAGCTTAAGTGTTTAAAAGAAATTTTAAAGAAAGTTCTGTCACAGATGGGTATGAGAGAAAAGTAATTTAAGCTGGATGGTGTCTTTCATTTTCAGAGGACATTTGAATGTACTTGTTTATTTTTTTGGTCTGCCGCCAAACAGTTAACTGCCAGTTGCTTAGATGGTAGTAACCACTGCTGGTATTGGAATTGAAATGATCATCCATCTGTCCAATTTGTTCCAGCTGCTTTTTGAATGCATTGATGCTTGAACTTACTAAATTTTCATTTTTTTGATTTCGGTTTCTCTCAGTGCAAAGAAAGATGGTGAAAAATCACAAAAGGTTTATATTAGGGAAATTCCGTGTCCAGATATGACATAGAATTAATAGTTCTAATTCCCGTGTGTTTCGCGAACAGAAAAAGCGACAAAGATTTGCAATGTCAACGGACATTGGTTTTTGCACCCTGAGAGTAACCGGACGTGGACTAACTACACCAGCTGCATCGAGCATACCAATGAGAGAAGAATGGTAGGTAAAAAAAGGAACCTTGCGGTGAAATTTTACCAATAGTCAACAGTCATACTCCTTGATACTTTGATGCTATGACAAATAAAATGTGCTTGTATACTTTGGTGGAATTAACCGTTATTCTTTTTTTTCTGCCTCCTGTAGACGGCAATGAATTTGTTATACTTGGCCCTAATCGGTCATGGGCTGTCACTGACGTCACTGTTCATTTCGCTGGCGATATTTTTTCATTTCAAGTAAGTGAAAAGTATATTTTTAGATGAACTGAACTTACTGAACTTACAGCATGGTGTTTGGGTTTTTTTTTTTTTTTTTTTTTGCTTTGATGTCAAATTTTAAAAATATTAGCTTTAATGTTACCCATTTTGTTTTTTCTTTCCTGTCAGGAGTTTAAGTTGCCAAAGGATAACGCTGCACAAAAACCTTTTTTTCTCCTTTGTTTTGAACTCTGTTATTACGATAATTTCACTGACCGTCGTGGCCAACAATCAGGAGCTGGTGCAGCAGAACCCTGTAAGACTCAGTGTTTATTCAGTGGGATTTAATAATATTTATTGCATTGGATATGACAAGACGGCACTTTCTATCGGAATAAAATTTCAAAATCAAGCTGTATAAATGTGCGATATATTTAGATTTCACATGTTGAAAAGACATCCGTTTGTTTCTGTGTTTATTCAGACTAGCTGCAAAGTGTCTCAGTTCATCCATCTATATCTTTTTGGCTGCAACTACTTCTGGATGCTCTGTGAAGGAATATACCTGCACACTCTCATTGTGGTGGCAGTTTTTGCAGAGAAACAGCACTTAATGTGGTACTATCTTCTTGGGTGGGGTAAGTTAGGTGTTTGTTTGCCTTTTTGAGTTCTTGTCGTGTTATAATGTCCTAATGAGCTTGACTTGTGCTTTTTTTTTCAGGATTTCCATTGATACCAGCCACCATACATGCGATCGCCCGAAGTCATTACTACAATGACAAGTATGTTTTTTTTTTTAATCCCCTCATTCTGTAGCTATTAAATGCTTTTATCACATTATAGTCTTGTGTTTGTTCAAAGAAATATTAGTATCCCTCTTGTATTAAGGAACATACAGTTTATTTATGTATAGTAGCATTTCCAACATAGCTTCCCCAAAGTGTTTAACAGAGTAAAACAATGGTGCCACTTACCGTCGCTCTACTTCACTTGTGTCCATTCTTATAACAGAGAAATCTTCGAAAATTTATCACGGATTAGTTCAAATCAGACTCAAACAGCCTCTTCAGTAGGAGCTGGGGATATCAGTTGTATTAGAATGAATCTATTTGGGGGGAAAACTGTGTATTTATCATGAACGATGATGATTTTCTTATTTATTTGTAGTTGTTGGATCAGTTCTAATACCTCTCTGCTGTATATCATCCATGGCCCCATCTGTGCTGCTTTAGTGGTAAGTTTGCTAAAAATGCCAGGTCCTGACTTTCTCCGTGTTTGCACTGTTGTATGTGTGACTCATGAGCACTGTAAACAGACCACTGAAGTTCACCTGGAGTGGAACTGAATCAGACTTCCTGACGTGCCCCCAAATCACATCCCACAAGACCCTTTTTTATCATTTTTATCGTTTTCAAGGCTGCTCCAACGTTTTGATCTCACTTCAGAGAGTTCCACCTATTAGCCTTGTTCTTGCAGTGTATGATTACGTGGGTGGGTCTGCATTTTAATTTAATCTGGACTTTCGTCAGATCTGTTATTGCAGTAAAAACATTCTGCATTAGACCTTATGGAACAAATACTTGGTTTTTGAAAGACATTTTCTTCTAACTTTCATGTAGTCATTTCCCCACAAAATGATCAGAATGGATTTTATATCTTGTGTTCCATGACGGATGAGGCCGTTTCTTAAACTTTGACCTTCTTGTTACAGGTCAACCTGTTTTTCCTGCTGAATATTGTGCGTGTCCTGATCACCAAGCTGAAGGTGACTCACCAGGCAGAGTCCAGCTTGTACATGAAGGCAGTCCGAGCCACGCTGATTCTGGTCCCCCTTCTGGGGATACAATACATCCTCCTGCCTTACAAACCTGAGGGTCGGGTTGCCTCAGAAGTCTATGAATATGTTATGCATATCCTAATGCACTATCAGGTAAGAGTAGCTGTTTTTATTTCGCTATCAGTCTTTACTAATGCATGCTACTTGAACAGTACTGGAGTTTGATATGTAAAATATAATGAACTGTTTCACACTACCCGGAAAAAAAGGGTTCAGCCCTTGTACAGTTTTGTTCCACAAGACAAATGTAAAAAACCAATGGTACAAAAATGTTCCTCAGAATCCATTTCTGTACCTAAAGATAGACTAAGAGGTAAATTTACTTGCAGCTAGGGTATAATTGGCAGACCCTCGATGGTATAGCCCCAGTGAAAAGTAACAGCACTCTCAAAGGTACAATTTCTTCTTCTGACAGTGAATGACAAAAGACGAAGGTGTGGAGCGTTTAAAAATTCAGACGAGGAATTTTTTCCCTTAAAACCTAGATATTTAAATGTGGGGTTCTGTTTTATTTTGCTTGAACAAGCATGACCTTTGTCCGGGGTTCGTGCATCATGGCGCAGCTGGCCATTTCACACGTTGTCTATTTCAAGGTTTGTAGCTGAACGCAGGCTACAGCAGGACAGTGTTGAGTGGTGAAATCCTAGATGTGCCTTTCAATTTCTTTTTCAGGGACTGAGCTGAATCAGCACTGTTAGTGCAGCACTACAGTGCCGCCCTGGTGTAGATCAGTGTTGCAAATTAAATGAACCAGACACATTCTAATGCAGCAAGTAATTAATTAAGTCAAAAACTCTGTTTGCTGATGGCAAGCACTGACGCACTTACATTTTATCTTAGGGGCTGCTGGTGGCCACAATTTTCTGCTTTTTCAATGGAGAGGTAAGGTTGGAAAGCTTATGCTTTGATTTTGTGATTCATTCTGCTGAATAACCATAAAAAACATACCATTGTAATGCACGCATCAGTTTTACTGCCAGGTAGCAAAATGACGTAGTGTCCTGTAAAGTGACCCACCCCTCCACCTCCCCCCCAATCAGGTGCAGGGGGTTTTAAGGAGATACTGGATTCAGTATCGCATACAGTTTGGCAGTGGATTTACCCACTCGGACACGCTGAGGTCAGCGTCTTACACGGCCTCGTCCATCACAGAAGTCCAGGGCTGCTACAGCATTGATGGACACACAGAACACTTCAATGGAAAAGGCTGCAATGATAGCGAGACCATCTTGAAACCAGATAACCTGCTCACCTGAATCTAGGCAGTATCCTCGAGTCACTACTGGGGTGTCGACTGATAAAATGTGTATCTCCAAGGCTTTGCTGACAAGGTCACTCTGCCTCCCCATTTACTGTAAGTTCTTTTGAGTGCCAAAAATCCACCAAAACTATTATTTTACTATAATTACCCAACATCCTGTGCTACTCATTATGAAGAAAAATTGGAAACTTGGCAACTAATTTAAAAAAGGGCAGTCAGTTGTATTGCATTTGTAGATGATGCTTTGGAATCTACCAGGTTTACTTATCCTTATTATCAGTCTTGTAGTACTGAATTAAATTCTGACTAAACATTCAATCAGTAAAAGGCATCCATTAGTGGCTTACATCATATTTAAATAAACTGCCAAAAATTCTGCCAGCACAGAAAGCTTTGCACCAATCCACTGGCGCCTCAGTTATTTCCTTACGTAGCCCAACAGCATCAACAAATAAAACAACTGTGGACACAGAGTAATTGTGAACTGCAAAGGGCGGGAAACAGAAGGGGGGAAATGCTAATTGTTAGATCATTTTAAAACTGCTGAAAATCATTGTTACCTTTCAAGGTACATCTGTATTTTATATGAAATATTGCTGCCTTTCTATACATTACTGTCACATTTCATTTTGAAAACATCTTAGAAAGTATAATATTTCTGCGTTTAATTTCAGGTCAAATTTGGCACAATACTTGTAGTCTTTGTCTGCCTGTATGTGGTTTGTTTGATCTGTTATGAGATTGTCTAAAATAGTCACATTGAGATATGTCAAAATGGTGGTTTTGTGTGTGGTGCTTATGTGCCATACTGCGATCTTTAGGTATTTTTTGGGGTTGTAGTTCTACTGCAGGCAAAAGCATTGAAACAATATGCATGAGAATCCTGTGCGAGAGAGATATTGTATCTCCAAATATTAGGAAATCTAATGTCTGTCTGTCTAACTCAGAAAAGGATGAGCAACATTTGTGAGTTCTAATGAAGCATTTTCTCTGAGTGACATATAATGGGTTAAACATCTATATAAATTATAGTGCAACATTTCTGTAGACATTTACAGTATTTCGGTATTGACGTCTTATTTCTCCCATTGTCATGCATTGATGAATTTAGGTAAATAAGATAATGCTTTGCTAATGTCACATACACATTACACATTAGATCAATGGTTGAAACTACCATATAAATTAATTCTAGTCCTGGTTTTGTTATTCAGCCATAGCCAAAGTATGCGGCAGTTTGGCATACTAAACAGAAGTGTGTTGATTTAACAGAAAAATGTGTGACTAAATATTTTCATTATGGCTGCAAATAGTTGTAAATAAATTAAGAAATGAAACTTCTTACATTCCCTCAGGGATTAGGTGTTTTTCCTGACCGTGAACTAGTTTGGCTCTGTTTTTTGTTTTTGTTTTGTTTTTTTACATATTTATCTACTTTAGACATCATAGACCATGTTTATGTAAGGATGCTCAAATCATTTCATGCTTAAAAGCTGAGAATAAAATTTACACGCTATTGTAAATGATTTTTTAAATTCAGGATTTAGCTTGAAGGTTGTGTGTTACATGTTCTTATATTTATATTTGATGCTTGTGTGGATAACAGATATAGGTATATTTAATCAACAGTATTTTTATGAAATATATGAGATGGGAGTGCTTAGGAAATAAGCAAAATTTGTATTTTCACTGTAATGAAGACCTGTCATCAGAGGTGACGAATTTTTATTTTATTTTATTTTTTAAACATGTTACTTGTACTGTATTGATCTAAAAAATGGACTCCTGGTGACTATTTGCTGTATGATTTTTTTTTGTACTTTAATATCTTTGCTCTGCGTGTTCTCAAACTCATGACAATCTTCTATCACAATGATGAAGTTGTTGCAAAGATGTATTGTATATTATCACGCAATTAAAAATCCCTATCACCAAACAGCCATATCATGCTTGACTGTAGTGCTCTGTGTAACAATTAATGTAAGTCTTTTGTTCATGTGTTACAGCTTTACGTAAAAATTGTTATTCACTGATACGGCTCAAAAACATTTGGGTGCCAAGTTAAAAGAAGGCAACATGAATCTCCAGGTTTATTCTTTATTCTGTTGCACATGTGAGCCTTCTGAGATTTTATAAATGCACTATTTTCCATCAGCTGGCTCAGAATGATACAGGTGCAGTTCAGCTCAAGGCCATAATCTCATTCTGATACCAAGTACAGCTATGAAATCATCAGAAATGATAAGGATGGTGACATCCGACTGACAGTTTGCAGTAACATGGTTACAATTCTATATAGAAGGATGTCAAAAATGACCAGGCCTTAAATATCAAACCAGTAATAATATTATTGCAATACTGCACCTATGTGATTACTGGAATAATAAATGTTACTGGTATTACTAAAACAATGTAATACTCATCCATATTCCCTTCAAAATAATCCCCATTAAAAATAACATATTGTAAACATACAAGTTGTTCAAAAATACCTGGTTCTGAGGCTGTATAATGGGACTAAATTATATAGTCTGTGTCAAATTTCAGGTTCTACTTTTTTACTCCAACTCTGTTGGAAACCTGTCTCCGGTTTCCCATCTCCTGGCTCCCATTTGCTCATTTTCTTCCCTGGATCCCTGCTTCCCATGTTCAGCAGTGTTCCACATTTGAATCCTCAACCTGCTCCATTTCTTCCAGTACAACTGGTTCAGTCAGTTGCCTGTGTATGAAGAAATTCACTGTACTTTCTTAACATATGTCCTTAAGCAGTGTTTCCAAATCCAGTCCTCAGGGACCCACAGCTGATCCACGTTTTTGTTCCCTCTGAGCTCCCTACCAGACCTGGGAGGGAGCAAAAACATGGACTGTCTGTGGATCCGGATTGGGAAACACTGACCTAAAGCCAAAAAAGAATTTACAGAAATTTCTTCAGGCTACATTTAGGTTGAATGTAGTTTTTAATTTGTTCTATAAATCATTTGCATTTTATTTAAACAGACACTTTTATCCAACGTGACACACATATTGAGAAACACAGTTAGTCAGTCGCTGAAACAATTGAGGGTTAAGGACCTTCCTCAGGGGTCCAACAGTGAAATCACTTTGCCAATCCTGGGATTTGAATTCTTCTGATTAGAGACATTGTATCCCTAACCCAATGAGTTACACACTACCTCAGGAGCTGGCCTGAACTAAGTAGTGATGGTTTCAGACCCCCTCCTCACCCTGTCCAGCAGCTGGAGAATCACAATTGGTTGTACCTTATACACATTTTCTTGTTTTGAGCAAAAACACATTCCAATTCTCTAATTCTGATCTTAAAATACTGTAAACCAGTGTTGCTTAACTTGCTCTCCTTAGAAAAATTCCTCTGGCTCTGCGTGTAAGATATATACCGTGTTTGCCCTGGTTTCTGCAAGGTACTCCCGTTTTTTTCTTGTGGTCCAAAAACCTGCATTTCAGTGAATCTGTATCTCCAAATTGCCCTCACCACACTCTACATTACATCAATTCTGCTCATTGACACTGTTTACACGGCAATTTTCTGGTGCCTCTGACCTTTATATGCCTTCAAAACTGCATCTGACAAACTGCTGCAATAATGTGCAGCTTCAAGTAGAAAAGAACTTTCCCCGGGCGGACTGTTATGAGTTTAAATTGCTTGATAGACATAAGCAGAAGATTATTTTTTCAGAATTATTTCCTCAAACCAGATTTTTAATTTTGACTACTACAAAGCTAAACATAAATAGACATATATGAACTGATTACTTATTTTTACATAAAAACAAAAGATTAATAACAGCAGTGTTCCTTTTTTATAGTCATTAATGCACAATATACATAACTTGATTAGTAAAACAGGTAAAAGGCATTTAGACTGTTAGAATACCTTTCTGAATACATACACCGTAACTGGCACGTGTCTAAATTATTATTAATACGTCTTGAATATAAAAAAAGAATATTTTTGTCAGAGATAAGAAAATAAGAACGTGTTAAATGGTGATTGCACTGAAGACCTGGCTTTACCACGCTACCTACCCTGTTTTGCAGGTGGGCGCCTAGGTGGCCTGGGCCTCTGTGGCTCTGTCAAACTAAATACCACATAAGTTTGTAATGACCAGATAGGATGTAAATGTAAATGCTTGTAGTTGTGTGTCTCCACTATTTCATCCATTTTCAATAGCACCTTGATTTGCCCAGACGAAGCACTGGCTACGGTACATTAATTTCCTTTTTGAAGAGCTGAACGGCCTGTTATTTATTCCCTTCCTGCTGCTTGATGGTTTTCATTGTAGTTTCAAGAAAAACAACTTTCAAGGACAACTAGTTTTACTTCCTTTTATCAAATTATTAGCATGTATTATGCCCCAGTAGATTGCATGTTTCTGCTTTTCAGGTTCAGGCTTAGGCCATAATATAAACAAGTAAATGGTTCCCAGTTCCCAGTTCCAAACAGCCAACTGGGACCAAGCTGTACATGTACATGCACCCCTGACTGTCAGGTGCAGAAATACCTTTTATGTGACTATGTGCCATGTGCAATAATTAGTGAAATGTGCAATAATACCCATCATGTGCAATGATGCCTGTTTATGTGCAAATTATTGTACCATGTACATAAACATGAATT
>JAODKL010000036.1:7548544-7563914 GCA_026780765.1 Petrocephalus schoutedeni | reverse complement strand
AAACCACTGTCAGTGAGTACAATGGCAACTGGAGTAACCCCGGCCGGTACTGTCCTGACTGAGTGAGTAATAAACTATTCCAGTCTTATCTTGAGTGAAATAAAATTTGATTATTAAGCCCTTCAAGAAGAAAAAAAGGATATCAGAACACCCATATCTGAGAACGATGTGTGAAAACCCCACCGCAGCAATCAGAAAGGGAGAATGGCTCCTTCATACTTACAGATTAGACTTCCCTTTAAAGGGAATAGTTACTCTGAAATGATGCACCGACAGACAACAGAAACCGTGAAATCTCAGCACCAAGCGTACTCCAACCAGCACGGACATGTGAAAATTTCAACTTTGGCAGCTACATGCAGATCAAGAAAGCAGGTAACAATACCCTGCCTAAAGACAGGCAAAATATATTCATGTTGGATACAGGTTGACAAAATTACAAGCTTATGTCACGGATTAGAGCAAGGATTAAATATACACCAGACTTAAGAACTCCGAGGGACAGTCATGCTTGACATATTCAGTAAAAAAAGTGAAAATCTGCATATTAAATAAGAGGCTTTTGGAAGTAAGAAGCCCAACAATGATAATACCAACTGCACAGCTTGTAACAGGGAAAAAAGATCCTTCTGTACTTGTATAACCATCTGCGTTACACTCAATGACCTAGAAAGCATAAACATTGCGGGGTGCACTTCCCCTGAATGCTAAATAAATCATGACCACCACTGCAAACAGTAATGCAAGGACAATTCTATAACCAGAACTGCAATAAATGAACAGGGAGATTTCACTCTGTAACAGGATGCTTTGATATCAGTGGATCAGTTTAATAACATTCACAAAATTACAGAAAAAAAAATGTACTTCAGATAAAATAAATCCCTTTGTATCATTTATAAAAGTAGTTGTGAAATGTTTGCTTATATCTTGATTTTAATTTAAACATCCTTAAACTGTGATAAATGGTTACTGACATGCACTTAGATTTTGGGGCATTCCAGTCACTTAAATGGCCCATTTTTCTAGTGATGCTTGTGGTTCTTTACAAGACTCACTGCTCATCAAAGATCTTGTGCATACAACCTCCAGATCAGAATCAGCTGCTGAAGACATCGGTACTTGTCAATGCTCTTAGATTCCTATGATAATAATTATGACATTCCTGCTAAACACTAATTACATTTACCCTCAGCAAACTGTGAAATTACATTGTCTATAAGAACGTTTCATAGTAATAATAAATCAATTTATAACAAACCTGTTCAAAAGTAATCAGAAAGAAATACTGCATAAGTAAGAAAGCATGACCTCCGGATTTGCGTTAGGGATGGATGCACGACACTAATCACTACATACGGCCTATGCCCCTGTCACAGTGTTGGGGCAACAGCCCATAACCGAAACTCAGAAGGCAAAGTAATTTACCCATTTTTCTGATCAGTCTTACCCTTGATATGTGAAACCAATCAATGGTCCAGGCTGTAAATTATGCAGGCGTTCTCTATGATTGTAATTATTTTTTTATGTAGGTGTATGTTATGTTATGTACTTCTCTCCCCTCCAGAATAAAATATTCACAACCTCCCCCTGTATATTTAATCAACACAATAGAGACCTTCAGCGCATAAAAATCGCACTGAATTCACCAAACCTTAAAAGCACTTAATCGGAATTGACTACTTGTTGAAAATTTGAGTATAACTAGCAGCGTCACTCTGCCGTTACGCAACCAAAACAGACCCTTTGCGTTTCCTACTAGGCTAGCTCCCATGCAATAGTACCATACATTTACTGTATTTAGCAGATGCTTCTGTCCAAAGCAACACAAAAGCGTGGTAAATAACATATTACAAACATACTGCTGTATGAGGAGTTAACTCTAGGTGGTTCTAGACCCAATTTAGGGGGGCTTTCTTCGGGGAGTGATCGCCCCTAAGGATCAAATCCTAGAATCGCTCCTGGAGTCGACTAGTCATAAGTGTAGCTAGGCTGAGTTAACAATGATTGTTCAAGTAAAAGCGAAAGCGGAACTGGAGTAAGAGCCACACAACAACTACCAAACAAAGCAAGAGCCACACAACATCTACCAAACAAAGCAAGAGACACACAACATCTACCAAACAAAGCAAGAGCCCAATAAGACAGCTATCCAAATGAGCCGGCAATGTACACAAAGAATACCGTGACTTTTTAAGACTACTGTGCTTGGGAATAGATGCCCCGATTTCTCTAGTGAACAGGTGGTTTGAAAGATCGGCGCAGGTGGAGGTCAGCTTGACAGGTGTCAGCAAGCTGTTGTTGGTGACTAACTTAAGCCAAAAATGTCTCTGCAATTTCCTGTAGCAGCAATAATAACACCACTCATTAAAACCATTGGGACCACAGGCTAAATTACGCTAATACAAAACAATAGTTGTTATATTTCACAAGTATATATAAAGTTGCTGTACCACCAAAATTGAAATAGCTATTCACACAATTTGGTGAGATTGCTTTTACTTTTAGTATAAAAGTAACATGATAGCTTCCTAGGCGAACACAAGTAGGAGGCGATGGAGAATCTGGTAGAGGAGGAAATTGTGTAAATGTGTGAGATGATCAATAACCAACATCTCAGTCATTTGTGCGACTGTCACTACAAAAGGTCCCAACCCTAATGCAGAAAGAAAACAAAGCTCCCTTTGTTACTGACAGCACCAGCCACCAAAAAAACAAATCTTTTTGCAATTTAACAACACTGAAGACAATACAAGAAGCTTAAAGAAAAAGTGTTGTTGTTGTGTTTTAGTAAAATAATTTCTTTAAACAAACATCCATATAAAGCACTGGTATAGTTTTATATACAGTACATCAATTATCTCACATAATTAATGCTGCATAAATGTAAAAAAAAAAATAAGTGCAATCATCACTTTCTGAGTAAAATGGCCCATTTCTGCAAGGCATGAAACACTGAGAAATAATCAATTAAGAGGAATGTCCTTTTGTTTAGCGACATTTTAAACACGTCAACATCTTCTACACACCACATTCCAGCTCTGTGAATTTCTCAAACACATTCTCTGCCGTGACATATGGACCCAGGGTGTTACGTGAAGTTTGTCAAACCGCCAACAAGCACTACGAATTCTGGGACTACAAACGTACGGACTCTATATCTGACACACTGCGGCTAATCTAGGTCAGAAGCAGTTAGAGATTAAAAACTTGGAGGTTAGTATGTTCTACATATATTTTAATACACAAAAAACACAGTTTTTAAGCATCTTCTCAAACACTTTTTAGAGCAGCATGATTTTAATGAAGACAGTGTTTCTCTCTTAGCCCTAGAGCTATTTGATGATTTTTTTTTCTTGAGTCAAATGACTTATTTGCAGTCACAAACATCCAATGAGGTCACAATATACTCCAACGTGAACACAGCTGCACCTGACTGTTTTTAGACTAACAAGCCCACATTTAGGTATTACTTTTTGTGAAGTGGAGAGCACTCTTGCCTTCATAGGCGCTAGATTTGAGAATGATACCTTTACAGGACATGTAACTGTATCATTTGTGCAGACTGGGAACTACACATTATCGATAAAATCCAGGTGCTCAGCAAGTCTTTCATTTTAGTTCAATACAGACAGTTAATAATGTACTACTAATCCATCAGCAGATGGACAATGTGTTAAAATAACTACTTGGTCACTGCATAGTATAATGTACATTACAGCTTACATAGTCATCATATACAAAAAGTACACCGATTTATAGTTCCAAAACTGAAGTCACCGAAACATTAGTGTAATTTAGTGTAAGTATAAAACACTAACCCAAACAAATACAGTAAGACCCTGAAGACTGTTTTTTTGATCTTATCTGAAAAAGTATAACACATAACATAACATAAAACAGAGCTAGGGTACATAAAAGCATTTTTACTACATATGTAGCAATATAGCTGATTCCAACCATTATCTTTGGGTAATGCCACATTTTCTCATTCTTTAAATTGTATTTCTACCATATACTTACTTTTTAAGAGTTGCCCATATTGTGATAAATACATATATGCAATTCACGGAGTTATCCAAAAAGACACAAAGTTTCGCACAGTAATAAATAGCTCGTAGGTTGCTCTATATGACATAGATCGGTATTATTCTTGTTTACAGATATAGCGACGCTTAATGAAAAGCTATGAGGATGCCAGGTCAATTTTAAGCAGGATGGAGGCGAGTCATCAAATATATCGAATCGCCAACATCGGGGAGGCCTTCCAGTGTTGACATCACAATATACAACAAAAAACTGATCATTCTTTATATTAAACAAGGCACTATATAACGCTACATGGAAACTGAAATGATAAAAGCGATACTATGTCATCGATCGCCGACACAGTTAATTAAATTTGCAGTAGAAACAACACTATTGAGATCCCGGGAAAGAGGAAATTCACGTTCCTTTATCTATATTGTTAATTGAGCGTAGTTTATATAATTTCTTCATTTTAGAAATTATGATCTTTTTCGTTATTTTTCTGCGATTGTGGTCGCCTTGGAATGCAGATACTGATTTTACGCTGTTCAACCTAGTGAAAACTGTACGTTATGATTATTATTGTTATCATTATTCATTACTATTATTGTTATTACTGATATCATTATTATTTATTGTTATTATCATCGCCATCATCCCTTCGAACCCGCTCCCCGCAGCAGCAGCGTACCTGACGCACCCGGCGCAGCCCTCGGAACGCTCCGCCGGAGCGGCTTCGGCGGTCGCTGGGCGGCGGACTCGGCCCGCAGCGCGGCGCCCCGGCCGCCCTCCGCCTTCCCCATCAGCCCATCCTCGGAGAGGATCAGCAGCGCCGACAGCAGCAGGTACGCGGGCGGCAGAGACATGGCGAGAGACGGCAGGCGAACCGCGACATAACTGCAGGAGCGGAGCGGCGCCGGAGGAAGCCGGTGGCGGCCCGTCCTGCTCATGGGTGCGCCATGGCCGCGGTGCGATGCTCCGGCGCGGTACCCCCCGTGCACCCCGCGCAGCCACGTAAAGGGCACGGCTTAGTATTAAAAGCACGAACGGCTCCCAGCGTAGTGGAATAAATAAATAACCGTGAGGCGTGCCGCAGGATCCGCCTCACCGCTGCCACCTGGCGGTCATGGCGGAGCTGCTTTACAATTAAATCGGGAGGCGAACGCCATTTTTATCACGCGCGCCCCAAGGAAATCTCATCCCCACATGCACCGCATTTACATTTATCACTATTATTTACTATCAAAGTCAACTCGTGTCTGCCGTGTTCTACAGATACTAACACGCAGCTATCAATTAGCCCTGAAAAGTCACCATTTCAATCTTACGTGCATAGTACATATTAAAACATCTAGGCCTATATATACCCGGTTTTACCACTGAAATTAAATCAAAGTTTTAAGGTTTTTGGGTGCATAACTTTACTTTAAGGTAATGGTTATATATAATACAGTAACGCAGAAAGGAATTTACGTTACAAAACACCCTGGATTATTTATGCTGTATGTCTGATTAATAAATTTGGGCAAAAACAAATTAAACTGTTGCAACCCGTTTAATTCCATTTGTATTCTCTTAATGCAAAATAAATATTTAATGACAAGCGTGGACTGAAGGGAGAAAGTAACAACGATCAGCGTTCGATACATACTAAATCAAGGCAAATAGACCGCCATCTCGTGGAATCAAAGCTGCACAACTCGTAGCTTAGTTGTTGGTTTTATTATTTATTAATCTTTATGAAAAACTTCAATCAGTAAGTAAATAAATGTTTCATTCCTAGAGCAATGTTAAATTTCTAGGTGACACTAACAAGATGAAAAGAGTTATATTTTGCTATCGTACCCATAAAGTTATTATAGCTATAATAAAAAATATATTGCGTGTATAATACATTAAGTAGCTATTGGGATGTTTCAGCTCATTAACAGGAGATGTTTACTTGAATCCACCATCCATCCGTCCATTGAATTTACTTGAATCATATAATACAGCTGAACCTGGGAGGAGGCGGGGCGTTGGGTTAGCGGACGATCCGTAGCCGCGCCCCTGGGGAGAGACAAGGCTTCTGTTTTTATGCCTTTATAATTGATTTATTATTATTAAACATTAAACTTAAATAGGAGACGGTATTCTTGGCCGGTGCATGGCCCGGGAATGCACCCCTCCACCCCGAAGCCAACCCTGGACTCATGTATCTTTGATACGAGAGTAACGATTGACGATTATTCGGCGTGTGCCAGCAATCAGTAGCCACTAGGTGGAAGCATTACATTTTTTACTCTTTTTTTAAAATTTTTATTATTATTTTTTTTTTACTCTTTTACATGTTGCTAGTTTTATTTCAGAGTTGGGACGCTCGGATGTAATGCAGTTAATCTGTAGTATGAAGGTGATCGATAAATATATCGATCATGTGAAATTAGTGTAGTCTACAGAATAAGTTACTGAATACGGAATGCAGACTGGCATATTGAAATAGTTTAAATAATACATGTTATATTATGTATGAAGCTGTGATTAACCAGTGTGAATGTTTGTTAGGATAGATCTTCCCCAGAGTTCCAGTAAATGAGTAGATGTTTACATTTCATATTTGAGCAACACAACGTGAGATTAAAATCCCCTAAAATGGCTCAAATGTTCACGGTCATTAGATTAATATCATTTAGATATTTTGGAATTTGGTTTGTGTGGCCATAATGATACAGCAAAATATGGCCTTTTGTCTTAGAGGTAAGTTACTGAATTAGAGTCCGACCTGGAAAAGCTTAATATTATACTACACAATTCAACCTTGGTCACATAGGCTTGTTGATATAATGAGCACATTGTTGGAAAGGCATTGTCCTGATGACTGTTGTTGCCTGTCACAGAGGATAACGGTGTCTTTTCTGTATAAAACATCATCTGTTGGATAGTCATTTACAGAAAAATTTCCATCCATTTCCATGCGGAAATGATCCACATAGAAGACAGAATTTCCTTCTTTTTATTCTATTTCCAAAGAACATGCAATTTTGTCTGCAAAAATTGCTAAGACCTTCATTGTCGCCTCTACAGGCTAGATCACCACATCTGACGTGTCACAAGAAAAATCTATATTGCAGAATGGAAGCACTCCTACAGTATATTTACCCTGCACTCTACCCTATGACAAGATGCTGTTTTTTGTTTTATGAAAAGCATGACATCAATTCCAGATAAAAATATGCACAGAAGTAGGAACACCAACCATCACGATGGGATCTGAATCACCAGTTTCTGGTAATTGCACATATGTACAGAAGGCTATGTGACGTCATTGGACGGTGAAACAGCGGCCTCTTATGCAGTTACCACAGAGCTGCAGTGGGGGCAAAAGACTGGAGCATACAGTGGGGTGTCATTTTACCATCCAGTCGTGATGACAGTATGTGACTCTGGAGGATGGATACAATGTCATTGTCATACAGTGTGAATGGTGCATCCATGGCTTATCGCAGTGGTTATGGATGGATCCTGGGGCAGGGCACATGGATCAATACCTCATGAATTAGGCCCAGTAACAGCTCATTTCTTCACATAAATGCTCTTTTAAAATGGGTCTATTTCACAAATCTATCGCCCATTCCATTCTATGATTTTTTTTCAAGCTGTTTTTTTTTTACAGACCGAGTTCACACCATGAGGTTGTTAGGATACAAGTAAGTAGCTACATTTGATTTGATTTAACAGACACACAAATACACATAAACCAACAAATAAACACTGAATTTGGGCTTAAATTAATTTTACACTGCCGAAAACATCTCATATTTTAATGTTTTTCATTTGAATGTCTTCAGCACATTTCACCTTTATTCAGCTACCATAGTTACACTAGGGTACATAGATATTATCATCAATACTTTATCGATTAAGTTCTATTGATCTCCATTCAGTCCTTAGACAAAAAGCGATGTCTGCTCCATATTTTATCACCCTTTTTTGTCATGGTGAAACGCCTAGTGGAATTGAGTATTCTGTTTCTCTCTGTCTTCAGTCTAACCTTGCCGCGTGTGACATATATCCACTGCACAGTAAGTTGCTAAGCAGTCGCTACTCTCTGCGACTAACAAGGCTCTTGAGTGATATGTCTTTCATTATTGCCACCTGTATGACTGTAGTGCAGATGTGATATGACATTAGTCCCTGCTAGTATCAGACTCCCTAGAAGAAGATCCATTTCAGAAGGCCTAGGGGGAGGTTCTAGAACTCATATTTATCCCGATGTCTACAATGGATATGGTTGCCTGGCTTCCCAATGCACAGTGCACAGTGATCCGTTGAAGACATCTGAAGTAGTGAAGAAACCAGATGAACATATCTTGCATGGGGCTAAGATATCGCACCACAGTCAATAGTCCATTTAGCAATCTGTCAGTAATGAATTATGTAGGAATTATGTAAGTATTTTGGTAAACAGTTGATTAAGTAATGCCTTCCTAGTTTATGATAATTATTTTATATTTATTTACTTGTCTGATGAGAGAATGAATTCTGCATTTCACCCCTATCCATTAATCTGTCCCATACATTCATTGTGCCTGTGAAAATGCAAATCCCTCTAAGATACAGTATTGACATACTGCCATTTAAGATTTTCCTGAATCTATCTGTTTTTGGGTCCCAGTAAAATGGTATCATCCGCAGTTATTCGCACACATTTATGAGTTACATATTGGCTGATGTTCAGGTGAAACATACGATGAAACCAGAGTGTTTATTCGAGTACTTTGTGGAGTGGCTGCTTTTGGTGATGAATTTCAGATTCAAAGGGGACTAAAGTGTTTCAGGGAAGAATCATGGGACTGAAAGAGGTTCCCTCGTCATAATGAAAGCATTTCGGTCAGTGCAATTATGGCATCCTTTTACTAAAATGATACGTTTATTGTGACTTGTTGAATTTGTTGAAAAATGTGGAAAATGGCTTCATATAATGGAAAATAAAGCTCCTGCCTTTAAATTTAGCTAGATGGGCGGCACAACATGCAGCATTGTAGTTTCACAGCCTCAGAAACTGTGGATTTAAGTTGTCATTTCTCTCTGTGTTTCTGCAGGTTTCCTCTGGCAGCTCTAAGACACACGGCTCAGTTAGGTTGGGGTCTGTCGTATGTTCTAATGATTTTCCAGGGCATATTGAATTAAAAGATTAATTTACTTCTGCGCACTGATTTTTCAGTTTGCCGTGTAAATATGCTTCATTTTGTGATGTATGAAATTAATAATATATTTGTTTATGTGTTTGTTATTTGGGTTTTAATCAAATATTGGATCAGAGAAAGATTTTATGAGATTGTCATAGAATTTGTCAGGGTCGGCACCCATCCAACCCTTCCCTTTGCGTCTCCTCCCCGTTCGGCCAGCAGGTGTCGCTGCCCATTCTGTCCTCCTCCCTGTCGCTTGCCCCTTTAGCCCCTAGTGTCTCTACCCTTCCTTCCCTTTGCGTCTCCTCCCCATTTGGCCAGCAGGTGTCACTGCCCATCCTGTCCTCATTCCTGTCGCTTGCCCCTTAAGTCTCTAGTGTGTTTTCCTTCTTCCCTGGGCAGCTGCATAGCTTATTGGGTTGAGTGTGCAGTTTAGAGTCCACTAAGTGTCTGGTCATGGGTTTGAGGCTGTCATGGCCTCATCTGGTATTTTGTATCTGAGTTTCTGTTCCCCAGTGCTCTGTTTTCCTTTGTGAGTTTCTTGTTGTAGGTTTGCTCTTCTTCTGCTTTTGGTTATACTCTGTTTTCTTTATCTTCCTACTGTAGTGTCTCCTTGTGTTTTCTCTGTTTCAAGTCTTCTGGGTTCCTTAGTTCTGTCTTCATTAGCTTTAGTTACTTCACCTGTGCCTTGTTATCTGTTTTCCAGCACTTGTGTTAAATGTTCCATCTGTTGCTCATTGTCCTGCACCTTCCATGATTGGTTGATTGTCTTTTGTTCTGCACCTGCCCATCCTCATCAGCTCCAGTTATCAGTGTATTTAAGTGCTTGCCTATGTTTTGTTTTTTGGTCAGTCATTCTGTTTGGTGTTTTAGGGGCCTGTGCTAATTTTTTCTGCTTGGCTTCCCTAGTCCTGCTCCCTAGTTGGGATTAGTTATGGTTCTTTTAGTTTGTTAATCTGTGTTTTTTCCCTGTTTTTGTTTTGCCCCCCTGTGGTCCACTTTTTGTGGTTTTGCCCTTGTTATCAATTTTCCAAATAAATCCCCTTTTTGTCTGAGTCGTAAGTGGATTGTCTCCACTACACCATGCCACACCGCGTCCGTGACAAGAATTAAGATTTAGGATAGTGAGAGAGTTGCTTAAACCGAATAATTAAATTTTTTCTTGAAGCAAATTTGCCTTAAAAACAACAGACACATATCGCTTACATCTTGGGCCCCTTGGTCTAGAACGGAAGAACCCACCATTATTAAAATGACAGTATAGCAAATCACATATACTTATTGGTGCATCTACAGTCCATCTATGTCTATATACTTGAATGACAATTGCATGGTTCTTCATCTCTGCTTTGTTTACCATGGGTGACCCTTCATCAGAATGACGTGAGTCTCTAGCTTGATGTATGCTTCTTTCTCGCAAATGAAGTCATTGAGATACAGAGACAAATAGTCCACTTTACATGTAACCCTTCACTTATAAGAACAGCGCAGAGCCTTTGCTTCCCCGTGCTTATCTGTCTTCCCGTAAATAAGGTTGACATTAAGCTGACACCTATTTCCCTTTATCGCCACTAGACTAAAGGACAAGCTCAGTAAATTTGGCCTGGCTGATCCTGTGATTGGGCATTATCTCATCAGAAGCACAACAGCATGATGTCCTGGCAAAGAATTCTAAGCCTTATTTCAACAAACACCATGTAATGATCTATAATCTCCTGGCCTTGTTTGAGGAAATCATTACCTTATGGGTTTCATCATCTGCTGCTGTGAATTAATTGCAGGTGAACTTTCTAGACTGTAAAACCTCAACTAATTACTACTAATTTAGGTCTTTGCTTCTTTTGAAGTATTACGTTTCACTAAAGTCCCACCAATTCCAATTGTCTCCAGTGCCAGAAGATCAAAATAGGTTCCACTTATAGTTGATTTAGATTAATCAGGTTTTGAAATGATGAAACTCACTGCTGTGTCAGCCAAATGATCTCAGCAAAAAATTCTGGTATTCCATAAGCCGTTTTGTACTGAAAAACTTTATGGAACTGTGTGTACTTTATACTTTAATTACTAATGACTGCATAACTAAACATGGATTTTCTATTACAATTGTTATAATTGAGTTCAGGTTTACAGCCTATCAACAGTGTTCATATTTCACACGCTGCAGTATTTGTATCATAAAAAAACTACACGTAAGTATAAAAAGTAATTCAACAAAGATCTTCAGTATGATACCATAGGGGTTGCCAGATGCCCCAGAGGTTTGTAGTTTTTTGTTTTGAGGATCATATGTAACTTTCTCAAGTGGGAGTATATTGGTTATGGACCCCACATCTTAGAGGGAACCGGGGGACCGGGCCATAACTTCTTTGCCAAACAGGCCAGCATAGGGGGCCCCTAACTGTTGACAGCAGGGGTGAAACAATCTGTTTAGTTTATATTCAAGTTCCGCACACAGGTGGTGGTGGGAGTAGGGTACAGCATTTCACAGTTGGCCTTCCGTCTATTGTTGCTAATACTATGGCCGAGATCTTGTTCAAAGACGTCCTCAACACTGGTAGGGTGTTTACTATCATATCATGCAGTATGTGTATCTTTCCATGGTGCGTACAGTGTAGCTTGGATCAAGTTTTGGCAGATGAGGCTTTTTCTCACTACATTTCAACCTACTACATCTTTCCAGGCAGAAAGATTTTGTTCCTACATCAAGTGACTGTCATCACAGGTAGCATCGCGCTTTAGTGAGGCAGCGTGTATGGCTTCTCTCGTGCCTCATTAACTGTGGCTCGCTGTCAGCCTGCGACAGAAACCCCTGGTATCTCAGCAGGTCTTGTTTCTGTGAACGCTCGGTGGAGCCTTAGCCGTCTTTTTAGATTTTTTTTTTCTATCTGCATGAAGCTAAATTAAAGAAAAGTGAAGTCTTTGCTGGTAGGTTAGGCCTCCCACGCAAGCTAGAGTCAGGAGCATTAGAAAAAGTAGTGTGGTCTGACCTGGTGAGCACGCTGCCACGGCGACCCTCACCAAGGGAAGCGGCACGGATATGATCATCATGATGAATTGAAGCTACTGAGGTGTCAGAGAAAATTCAAAAAGCATAATGGAGAGAATGACAGAATCCATGTGTCAGCCATAAATCCGACTAACCAAGTCAGAACTCTGTGTCGCTCTCCATTCCAATTTAAAAGCTATGACCTGTTCTCTCTGTGTCCAGCTGATATTTCATCAACACCCCGGTGCTCTGATTCGCTGGTAATTCTGTAGTGGTCCACAATGTGGGTAATGGCTTCAAAATCAATGGACACGAAAACAAAATAATGAAAATGGTGTGAATCCACTTAGCGGCAAAATGAGGGTGTGTGTTTGCATATAAATCCCCTGCTTTGTGGTGGTAGAAGTTGACACGGTTTGGCAAATGTATGCAAAGATACAATCATGAACAACTTAAGATGAATTCAGGCTGAATCGTCCGCTGGAGAGTGCAGCGTCTGCAAACTTTGATGCATTAACTACATTGGAAAAGCTTGATTTCTACGTTGTAAGAAAGTATGTAATTGCCTTAAACAATTCTTGTTTTCCTTAGAATTATGTGATGGTCTCCTTCTGTAATCCAGATTTATCGTTATTTGATTAAAAAAAAAAAAACGTGCAAAAACAATCCCAGAAAAGAAAAGATCTAGAAGTAGAAGATTGCTTCATGTTAGACTGATGTTTGTGCTACTGTTCTATACATGATTTCAGTGACAAACAGCGACATCTGTGTATGTGTGGATTATGTTTATATTACATTCTGGGGACCAAATGTCCCCCACATACTGATTAAAACCTGTTATTTTGACGTTATGGGTCAAAAGTAAAAAAAAAAGTAAAAATTAAAAATGCCAATACTTTCATATTTTGTTTGGTTACTTATGGTTAAGGTTAGGGCTGGGTAGACATTAATGTTAGGATTAGAATTTTCCCAATAGAAATGAACAGAGAGTCCCCAGAAAGATATGATTACAAACTGTGTTTGTGTGTGTGTGTGTGTGTGTGCGGTTCATGTATAGATTACATTGTGAGGACCAAATATCCCTACTATTTTGACCTTGTGTCTAAAGTCTTTTTTTTGTTGGATTATTTATGGTTAAGGTTAGGTAGGGGTTAAGGGTGTTGTGATTGGGATAAGGGGTTTTCCCATATAAATGAATGGTCCCCACAAAGATATGAATACAAATGTGTGTGTGTGTGTGTGTGTGTGTGTGTGTGTGCATGCATGCATTTCCTTTGGTTGAGGACAAAGCCTGAAGTCTATAAATAACCAAAGAACCCATGGGCTTGAAGTATGTGCTTAATGCTTGTAACAGTGGTAACCAGGGGACAGTCAATATATCTGAATGTCAAACCAGTGCATTAGAGTAAATAGAGCAAAATTGAAAAATAATTTCAACAACAGTTCCTTAACCAGCATTGTCAGTTCACAGAATCAAATTGACAAGATATAAAACTACTTTTAAATAAATAGTATATTAATGTAAACATGTGATGTGCCACCAATGGCCTGTGTCAATAACTATGCTTAATATCACAAAGTTGTGCAGTTTACCTCTATGACGCAGATTACTGAAATAACACTACTAAAACCCAGGCATAGCACAATTTGAAAGAGAACACTTGGCTGGTTTACTGTTGATATAAAGTATTTATTTTAATAATACCCATAATCCACATGCTTTCATGTCTCAAAGGGACACACATGGGATCACTATGGAGAATTAAGAACACAGCCACATCACTGCATTGCATCACATGTTGTCTCAATTGAAAAAATGACAGATTTGTTATAGCTTTACAGATACTACACGTAAATATGCACCCTTTCACGGTGTTAGGTTCAGCTAGAATGTGCTTCTTACTTGTCTTCATTTTTGTGATCAGTAAGCTCCTTGACTCTGAAACATTTTGGAAAAATGGCAATTTGAGTTTTACGTATGATGCTGACGAGGCCATGATAGAGAAAAACTAGTTTACTTTTCAAAGTTCAGGAAAGGACAGGGCCAGCTCTCCCCACT
This sequence comes from Petrocephalus schoutedeni, assembly GCA_026780765.1. Classification (NCBI taxonomy): domain Eukaryota; kingdom Metazoa; phylum Chordata; class Actinopteri; order Osteoglossiformes; family Mormyridae; genus Petrocephalus; species Petrocephalus schoutedeni. The sequence goes on along the minus strand of JAODKL010000036.1, from coordinate 7,549,672 downwards.
GTGTAATAAGTGTATCATAGAACTGAGCAAGTGTGCTACCTGCTTAACTTCAAAATCATTTCATTAATATTCACGAGTATCATAAAAAAAGGGGCTGGTCTTCAAAGTCTATATTATGACCTAGAATATTCTTAATAGTATAAAAAAAGCACTGATCTTGTAACAAATGCTTAAAAGAAGGCAAAAGATGAAAGAACCTGTTTATCAAGTATTAGCATTAATGAAACCACAATATGCTGTATATCAGAACCTGAGTTAGCTTCATTGCCTTGTAATTCAGAAACTTGGTTATAAATATTGTATTAAAGAAAATAGATAATTTTTTTTAGCAGGTTGTGATACTTATCTTGGACTCTGATAAAACAAAGCCAACACAGGCTCCTTCAGAAGGCCTTAAGGGTCATTAATTGAAACCGCTCCTTGGTGGTTGGCTGGAAATGCAAGCATTAAAGTAGCTTAAAGGAAGATAACCTCAAATTGAATTAAAACGCATACCTTCTCCTTGGAAACCCACTGCTGCAATCCATTTATTATTGATTTGGAAACTTGTTAGTAATACAACCTATTTGTCGCTCTGGGAACTTAATGGGGTTGATGCTAAACGAATGAAACAAGGCTGATAAAAGCTGATAATGAAACTAAATTAAGCTCTATGCTAAAAACACATTATCTCTGCATTATCACTTCTTTTTAAATAATAATTTAGCATAAGCCAAGATTAGCTACCATTCTATGTATAAGATTTACTGGGTAAAACCACTAATAGGGAAACATAATTTGGTACCAATCGGCAGAGATTTTAAATATTACACTCATTAGAAAGGCAAAACCCTGCTGCTGACGATAAGAAAAATAACACAAATGAAGTAACATACAATGTTATCAAGAATCAATGGCTGGGTACTAAGGAAGTACTCCTTTGATAGTTGTTGTTTTGCCACTACCACAAAGCTCAAAAATGTTCAGAACATTTTGTTTTTAATGCTATATATGATTTAACTTTCCATAGCTACCACGAGCAGAATCATGCATCACGATACCCCGTTACCAATTTTCCATGATTATATATGATTTGACTTTCCATAGCTACCACGAGCAGAATCATGCATCACGATACCCCGTTACCAG
>JAODKL010000036.1:7458738-7477627 GCA_026780765.1 Petrocephalus schoutedeni | reverse complement strand
TCTGGCTCGGGCCGGGCGGGGCTCTCTACATCACCAGCTGCCTGCTGGGAATCTTTCTGGCCCCACTTGCTTGCTAGGCACAACATACCTTAAGGCTAATCGAGAAGACAGCAAAAAAAATCAGAAAGTAAACGAGCTTCAAAGCCAAGTTTATTCAAGAGGTTGTTTCGGGGAGCTCAGTGTAGCCGGGGATGAGGAGAGCTGACACTGAAACAGATGATTTTACCAGCCAGGCAGGCAGAAGCTTTGAACAGAACGGGCTTCAGCGGCCAGGCCAGCACGCAACCTCCCAGCTACTCGTAGGATTCAAATGGGAGACTAGATTGAAGAGCCAGTTTCCTAAAGTCCGGGCCGCCAAAGACCTACAGCCAGCATTCCTCAGCATATGTTACAGTATCGGGAACCAAACTAATCCAATGAAGTCCGCTGACATGGAAATTACTTGCAAACTTTTCCCATACCGGTATTTTGGAGACTGGGTGAGTTTTGGAGATTTACTCTTCAATCAAGAATGTAAGCAAAGGAAAAACAAAGGCTTCGCGTAGAAGTTAGCAAAACAGCGAGGGAGACATACCTCGACAGTCTCGTCATAGCCACTCCCATAGTCGCCGGATGCCTGCGGAGGATGACATTTTTTCAGAATCTTCATTTACATTCAGGGCAGCGTTTGTTCCTGACAGTAAATCATGTAAAACGGGAATGGAGAAACTATATGTAACAGACTGAGAAGCTTTTGTTTGGTCTTTTAAGCAGACATGTGACTTCCAGCCGCTCCGTAACCCATCACAGACATGCAGGCCTCTGCATACCCTCATAAATGACCAAATATGTCATACATTCAAGAATGACATCGCAATATTAACAGTAGCATCTCTCACATCATCTGTGAAAATAATCAGAGTTTATATTATTATTTCTAATCTGTAAATCCCTTTTATTTACATTTTATTGACTGGGCAGCTGAACCCTAAACTCACCCTGATAAAGTTCCATGTCATTCATATCAATATGCAAGGATGCAGAATTAAAACAATATATCTTGACGAGCCTATAATTTTTCCCAGCATATACAACCTTTTAAAGGACAGGATGGCAGTATGGGCTCTTCATTGTCCTCCTCTTTATGGCATGATTTGCGTGAAGTGGGTGGCTTACCCCTCCTTGCGGTGGGTGAACTTTCAAATACATATCCCATGTCTGCTAAGGAACCTCTTTACCACCGAGCGAGGGACATACGGAGACGTTCCGAGTTACAGCAAAGGGCCGTGTGCATTGCGGCTGGGCCCCCTTCAGTACATACAGCATCAGAATCGTCCTCTTCCTCCTCGCAGTGTCTCTCAGCCGCCTGGGAGTTTCCCACCACCTTCAGCTCACTAATAATTCCCTAAGACAAACACATTACACGCACAAGACAACACCAGCCAATCACAAATCTGGTGATTATGATCCCTTATGAATGTATTCACCTTTTATCCAAACTGGAAATTAAATTCTTTAAAAGCCCTCTGTTTCAGAACTATGGGTGTAAAGAATCTCAAGTGCACTAGACACAAAGCTTCCATGCTTCACCCCCCTCCTTTACTGCTGTTCCGGACAGGGTGTGTGTAATTATCTCAGAGGGAAAGGAAAGCCTGTCAAACGGAGTCAATACATCGGAGGGGAGGCTGAACATGGCTGAGCAGCAGTTAAACTTACAGCACAGGTCGCCGTCGGGTAACTGCTCCCCGAGAATTAGCTTCTGTGTCCCAGGGAAGGAAACAGATTTGCTTTCACTCGTGTTGGTTGTTTTGATTTGAGGCAGGCCAATTTAAGCAATTAAATCATGGCGGACTTAGCCAGACAACCCCTTTCCTGTTTTGCTATGAAAAAAAGCAGTATTCTTCACCAGTCACATTGACTTCATACTCTCCCGGGAAAATCATTCTTTTTAAAATACCATTTCTACCACACTTTACCATGTTTGCCAAAACAATGGGAGACCTGCATACCAGGAACTTGTCCGGATCGGCCATCCCAGCCTGGCCCACGAAAACACCTGCCCCAGCCTCCAGGTCCATCTCGTCAGGGGAACGCTCAAAGCGTACCGCCTGATGCTCCATGTCACAGTTCATGTAGAGGGCGATCTGATCTTCGGACACAGCGACGGAGAAGCGAGTCCAGGTGTGAAGGAGCGGGGGGACGGTGAAGCTGGCCGCCGCGTAGGAGGTCTGCGAGCCGGGCTCCGTGTGGTAGAGGATGATGTTTCGTTTCCCGTCCTTCACCTTCGACAGCTTGACGCCCACATACATGATCTGCTGGGAGGCGTCGGTGATGGAGAAAATGACACCAGCCTCGGAGGATACAGGCATCAGGTTGAAGAGGATGGAGAAGTGCCGAAAGAAAGGCGTGGGGAAGATGCCTCGGGCTATCTGCCCGACGTTGGTGTTGGGGCCAAAGACATAGCCGGGGGTGTTGTCAGGAGTGTCCAATCGGGAGAGGTCAGAACGGCTATAGTTTCTAATCAGCTGCTGGAACGATATGGTGGTATAGTCTGCAGGAAGAGAAGAGAGGAGATTAGGAATCAGAAAACCACTTCGCCTACTGCGGCGGCCATGTAATGATGGGTTACAAAGCAGATTCTCTCGCGATTCTATATCAAGTGGAGGTTAGAAATAAAATGGAGCACTGGGGGGGGGGGGGGACAAATCGAAAAAGGTAAATCAAAAAAAAATTGCCAAGTTTATAACGTATGCTAAGTTAAACAATTGCCAAGTTACTAACATACGCAAAGTCAAACTACTGCCAAGTTGCTAACATACGCCAAGTCTGTTTCCGTTATTTACGCAGTGTCCGAAAAAAAAAAAGAAACTTCTTTTGCTACAGCAAGGAAGCCTCTCCATTTTCAGGCCTAACAAAACAGGCGCCATGCTGTCTGAACTGTGACAGGAATTCAGGTTTACAAAAGATTTACTGTCCACTCAGGGCGATTCCAATCACTCGAAAGGGCTAAACTTGAAAAATGAGGCCCAAACAAAGTGGGGGATTCCTCTCCGCCCGGCAGACAGAGTTATGAAAGCGAAGTGTGTTTGTCGTTATTTTTCAGAACTCCGCTTGCTTTGGTGATCGCTTCTCATGTTATTAACACAGACATTTTCTCGTCGGACTCGACAGAAGATATAATTAACAAACATAAAAGAAAGTTACAGGGCTGGTTGCGTTCTTGATGCCTGAAACACCAATGTAAAATAGAAGCATAGGACTAATCTCTGGAAGTAAACTTTAACTCTTGCCTGGTGGGCTGTGCCATGGCTGATCCCAGCTGGCGAAGCCAGAGCTGGGGGAACGGCAACATTAAATTATTTGCATTAAAAGCTTTTAGTGTGCTTATTTTCCTCACGACAGCAAAGACAGCAAAATCGCAGTCGAGTCTTCCTTCCGAAACACCTGCTCGGGCTTATTAGAGACTCACTGTGTCCAAATCTGTCATCTTAGTGTCAGCCACCTGAAATTGCCTAGGAGGCAAGCACTTTAAAGAAACCTACATAAATTGCAGAGAAACACAAAAACAAGCATGTCACCAAGAAAAACACAGATCCCTGTGTGTCTTGAGTCGTCTCATACAAACATTTTCCCACTACTTAGATATCCATGATTTTTTAAAAAGGGTAATTATCCCCAAACCAAAAACTGACTATATCAAGATCCTTTTCATACGTCTTCCCTCTAGGCATGAATTTGGCTGTCTGGGAATTATAATGAACAGTGTCGTGGGCTTTTGAAGCAGCCCTCAGTATACATCCATGTGACATGTATGCACTTGTTCGCTGTTTGCAGACATCACGTTCAAAGTCAAAGATATCTATACATGGTTATGATATTCAGGTGGAAGTGTTTAAACACAGGAAAGGCTCCACTGAGCTGTGGTCTATTCACTGCCTACTTCTGAAGAGAAGTGCTTACAAAACGAAGATTCCTTAGCATGCAGTAATATTCACACCTCAATAGAACATGTCTGTAAAACATATTCCATGATCACCTGCTTTCCAATACACACCACGTCGGAACCATCAGCACTCTGGACGTGACTAGTACAAAAGCTGACTAACCCGAACCAACCTGGGACATTTATTGCTGTATGTCAGCCTATGGATTAACACCGCCAGCTTGCTGTTGCTTCCTTCACAGCACGTAATAAATCATCACCGCCCCAACCCAAAGCGGGAGTGGAGTGCCCTGAGGCAACGTGGGCCTGTTTTCTGTGTGAGACCTGCAATACAGCATGAACACCACATAATTTGAACTATACAAGCCCAGCACATTTTCCCAAAAGCTGCTTCTTGTAGTCATTACTTTAGACAGATTTTTAGCAGACCTACTCTATCTTTTCACCAAATCACTCACAACTGCAGGAAATGGTGCCCAACAAATTATCTGAAATGTGCAGTTTTGTGTTGCTTAAACTGACACGCTCCCCCTCCCCACAATGTGCAAGAAGACAATCAGACGAGACAACCTTGTATAGGAGAAGAAAGTCGGTTAGTTTAATCAGTAGCCTGGGGGTAAAAGTGAGCCCTGTAACTGGAATGTGTATCCAGGTATGAAAGCCTTTCTCCACTTGTTAACCCCTGACGGCAAGTGAACCAGCGAATGAGGTGGAACAGAGAGCGTGTGAGTGGGCCAGCTCAGGGCACCGGTCATGAGCACAAAAAGCCTGCTGACCCTCTGCACAACTGGAGGAGTAAGACTTGGCATTGGAAGCCAGAGGCAGAGGACAGCAGCATACTGGATTCGTGGTTTTTTGTATACATTGTCTAATCAGTTCACGAGCCCTTTTGAAGAAAGTTTGAAAGTAAAAAATAGCAGTGGAAAATTTACAGGCAGAAACTGTCTCTCAAAGGAGGACTGGGCCACAGTTGTCCAGGATAAAGTAAGAATTACAAGAATTGTCATAGCAAACTAAGTTCACTATAGTTATAATTACTTTCCAAGCAAAACATCTGAATGGGACCCATGATAATTGCCATTAGTTTATTCTTGTATTGTGACAAACTTTTACTCAAGTGGCTTTTACTGCAGGGCAAGTTAGTTGACTCTAATTTCACTCAAGCTAAGTATCTACAATGTGGTGTCCATACAAGTATTTATATATTGTGTATTATACAGACATAATAAATAATAAAATGGCTAGTTGGATGGACACAGACAAAGAGAAACAGACAGAGAGATGGATGGATGGATGGATGGATGGATGGTTAGACAGAGGCACATTTCTGCACATCTCTCCCATAATTGGAACCCCATTTACATTTGACTGCAGAGGCCAACCAGGCAGTCAGCACATCCAGTCATCCAGACATCCAGTGCTTAAACATCCATGTATCACTATTCAGCATTCAAAAATGTACTGATTTGTGGCTGACATGGAACAGATGGCAGAACGTCACCCTGGCCCCTGGGTGGGGAGGCCGTCCCCCCATTGGAGAAATTGCTGAGCCCCAGGGGGGTGGGGGTTTCCACTGTTGAATGTAGAATGTGGCAAACGAAGGACCCTGTGGCGTATAATGTTTCCCAAGCACATACAGTATTATTTTTCATATTCAGCGGCTTCTATAAAGTACTGGACCCCCTAAATCTGTCAGGGTATCCATGCCCCTCCGATGGCCCTGTGTACAGCTAATATATGTATAAACTGACTTTTTCTGTTGACACTTTGCTCTACAACCTGCCATTTTACTTCAAATTGCACACCATTTATTCATATTTATAACTGGCGTTTGACGTTTCGTCTCTTAATATTTATGTTCACGTTTCACAGTCTTGGGGCTATGCAACCAAAAATCTCTCTGCACATTGTGCTGAATTTAACTGCATGTAACAAATAAATGACTTTAATTAACTGATTGATTGAACCTTTTCACCCTCAAAACGCAATTCCGCCAACAGAAATGGGTGTTTAAGCACAGCCTTGTGGGGTCCATGGTTAATAACTGATCTTCTGAAATAGGAAGCAGTCATCCAAAAAGACATGTATCACAACACGCCTCTGATCACAAAAGATGCTCGGCCATGTTGCTTAGCGCCAATGAGAAACCGCCTCGTTGTCAAGGAAATCCGACAAAAGGGCCTCTCACCCAGCGTCCTTTCCTGGTGGCATGACTGCCGTGCCCTTCCCACGCTGACAGCAGCTTGTCACGCCCGCCTCGGCCACGGAAAGCCACCAAGCTCGTGCATGACTCCCATTGTTCAGGGCAGCCTGCTCACGAAGGCTGAATTCCAGCAGAAAAAATTAACAGAGGCAACGATGGACTCCCCCATGAGGTCCATGGACAACACAGATGCACCACAGATAAGGAGGCTTTCAGAATGAGAGAAATGGCCCTTGCCCACACACAGAGCAACTCTTTGGGAATCCTGACACACACAATATGTTTCATTACTAATCCAAGTAGGAGCAGGCGGAAGAAAACGCAGTAAAATCTGCAGTAAAATGCACTGTGAACGGCTCGATTTGCTTCATTTAAACTGCTTGACTTGCATGAAGAACAACAGGATATTGCATGGTGGGATAACCACAAAAAAACTGAAAATTGTCCAGATGTGGTTTTGGAGACAGTTACGCCCTTCAGATGTTCTGCTATGCGGACTGTTCTACAGCTTGTCTATAAAGAACATGACCGCAGGCATGAAGGTGACTGTGAGGATCCACAAAGGTGCTTCTGCTCTCTTCTGCACACCATCAGCCTCACTGTGCTATCTGAGATTTCGAGTGCAAAACCCCACTGGAGAGATAGAAGGTCTGAAAATAGACTATCTGGATTTAATCCATGCAGATGCGACACTCTAGCAGCCAGAAGCTAGACCCACAATTACCAGTCACTGCAAGACAATAACTGGAAGCATAATAACGGTAAAGAGACATTTTAAAAATGTTCACCCAAAGCCAACATGTGCAGGAACAGGACATCTATGTAGGTTCATAATCAGTCTTATTTGCTGTTGAACACAACACTGCATAAATCATTAAAATACCTTCTATTTTACCATATCACACTGTCGACAAAGCACCATAAGTTCAATCTGTGCATAAGTTCACATCTCGCGTATATTAACGTCTAGCACTTACACACACGCTGAGAGAGACACACCTCGCTGACACAGCGAGGACAACAGTTATCACTCTCAAGCCAGAAGGCACAATAGACAGATCAGCCGAAATATGATTAACATAATTACACAAAAATCACTTACTGCAGTCAGACAACCCCTCATAAAAAAGTGCATTTTCTGCCATGGGACATACATTCTAAAGGAACTTTTGTACCCTGAAGCTATAGTGAATAAACACTTAAAACAAGATGAATTGTTAAAAAAATACTAAAATACCAATTGTGGAAACAATAAATAAATAAACATTGAGCACTTTGTACAGAACTTATATTCTTTTTATAGAATTATACTTATCTAGAACAGTGTTTCCCAATACAGTCCTCAGGGACCCACAGACAGTCCATGTTTTTGCTCCCGCCCAGCTCTCTGTCTGGCATGGAGCTCAGAGGGAGCAAAAATGTGGACGGGTTGTAGGTCCCTGAAGACAGGATTGGGAAAAATTTACCTAGAATGTTTGAGTGTTGGATCTGGAGCCACCCAGGCATCATAGAGAACCAGGCAAGAGACATCAATTCATTGCAGGAATCACAAACACACACACTATTGTTTTTTTCTCCTGCATACCACTGCATGTATGTTTCAGGTTTGTTGGATCAACACATTACCCTGTATATCTACCCCGTATTTCACAAGATTTCCAAGTTATATAAAATCTCCTCAAGCAATACTTCAGTTTACTAACAAGTTTTACAACTAGCCATACAATCCTTCTAAGAGATATAGCCAAAGAAAATATATAAGTAAAACAGTTTTCCACTGAAATATACAGTATTTAACATCAGAAGTTATGCATACTGAGTTATACTATAAATTGGATTAATGAAAACTTGTACTGGTGAAACTGTTGCATTCTTTTACTTACCGACTTGGTGTAAGACTCTCTACTAATGCCCAAATGCTAGATCACAACTGCGTTTTGTGACACGATGACACAAACACTTCAGAGAATGCACAAGAGTCATTAGACACAGTGAAGAGCTGACCATTAATACATCACATGCACGGGGTAGGACACTGGGATCCAAAACAGCGCCAAACATGCTTGCTCTAAATTCATGCCTCAGCTTGGAGCGTCGCCACTGGTATAGGCATGACAATGGGGAAAGGTTCTGACCCAGTCCACACACTTACAGAAGCCTGATTTACATTCAAGCCATTGCAAAACAAACAGACTGACCTGACGATGGAGTTTAGTAGTAAAATGTGCCCTTATTAAATATGGTGGATGGACACAAAGACAGACAGTTGGTGCGGGTTCAAAATGTATACCGAAAGGCATACATCTTAACCTGCATTTACCTTTCCGGCTACTAACTGAAAGGCAATGATAGCCATTGTCCTCCTCCTCGTTGGGAAGAGAGTGGCATGCCACGGGGAAGTGGCCTTCATCAAGGAACCTCCAGCAGCTGTCGAGCAGGACCTCGCAGAAGCTACGGCAGGGCAGAGCGGCGCGTGGGCCCTCTGCGCCACACCTGGGCGCCAGCAGCAGACAGAGAAACCACTCCAAGCTACAGTGGCAGCGCGACCTCAGGAGCCGTTCCCAATCGAGGAGAAACTCGCGGACCTCCTCCACGCTGCTATGATTGAAGAAATTGGGCACCGCAAAGCTCTGAACTCCCACTGAGCTGCAGAACTGCGAGTCCCAATCGACGTGCACACAACGAGGGGACCGCAGAATGGACGAGCTGCTACGCACATATTGGTTACTGTCATTAGCATTTAGCTCATTACCCGACGAGGCATAATCATACGGCTGCTCCACCACTGCAACACTAGTGTCATTATCACTATAAATACTGTTAAAGCTGCTACCATTTCTACTATAGGGCAACCCATCAGGGTTAAGTACGGGATGCTGGCTTTCGACATGATTACCCATTTGATCAGTGCCCTTTGCCTCAGATGTATTGCTTAGATTGTCCGTAGTAATCAGGGAGAGATTCTTCTTTGTCATTCCCAAATGTCCCATCTCTCTTCCTGCATCAACACTATCATTAAGGTTAGTAAGTTCCACGATTCTTTTATAGATACCTGTGCCCCCATGCCTGTCCCCAGCAGATGATCCAGATCCTGACCCACCTTCCTCCCATACTGACGTTATATTATCCACACTCTGCGGATATGTGATATTAAACGGCATGTCTCCCATAAGGATCTGTGGCTTGACAACATCAGTGGTCAAATTGCGGTCTGTCAGGTTTCCAGGTCCAGTTGAAGAAGCAGGTGCTGTAGTGCTTGGCTCAGATGGCTGAACATCTGGGTTCTTATTCCACGTCTGCATGAACTTGGGAATCCCGCTGGTCACATTTATGATCTCTTCTCCCACTCCAGCAATACTCTCCTCATGTTTGATTCCAGTGGAGTTATCAAATCCCTGCTGGTTTGCAGAGGGGGCCTCTGTTGTGGACGCACTCCAGGGCCAGAACCATGCATCTATGCATCTCACACTGACAGCAAGCAAGAAATAAAAGCACAACCAAAGCCCGATCTTAGACATGATACTCGCCAATAGCTCATTTATGACCCAAGAGTAAATGCAGACATGCCCCCTGCCCCAATACACTCTACTCAAGCTCGGTGCACACACACAACAGACGGCCTTCCAGCCAGACAGGAAAAGTTAAAAAGGGTGTCCCACTCAAACAGAAGGGGGTGGGGGGCAAACTACAGCCTGATTCTAATTGGTCCCTCCAGAGCCTTCCCCTCCCTCACACAGGCTCAGCCCCCTTTCTCCATGTATGAGAGATCTGAGAAGTACCTCCTAGGATAACCCCGTTAATAAATAAAACCTGCTCACAACCATCTACCATTTACAGAAATTTCCCATATACGCACAAGCACTCTGATTCATTTTACCTGATTTACCTTGTAGTTTGAACTACAATCAGTGAAGGCCAGTAGAAAAATGATGAGAAAGGTGGAACTCTAGCTATCAATGAGTGCTTTGAATAATTTTGGTTTTGGTGCAATTTGTGTAAACAGAAGACAAATATCGATGGGCCGTAATGACAAGAAATCAGTTCTTACATGGACAATACATAATTGTTCATTAACCATATAGAGAGCATATCGCCTATTTCAAGCTCCCATAAATGAATGACTCTAACAGCACCTAGCGATCCAGCATTAGCTGGTGGCCGGCCTCTCCCCATTTCTTTGGACTGTAAATGTACTATAAATAAATGGGGATTCATTTTCTCGCTCGTTTGGGTACAGCTAGATAGGACTGTGAGGGATAGCAACTCCCAAAATTCCACAATGGAGCAAACTCGGAAGGCTATGATGATGCAGTACTTTCGCTCATAAAATCAGACTATCAACTAAATCTACCGCATCTGCAGGAAGGACCCACGTGCATTCACCCTTTGTTGGGAGCCAGATTGGCTAACGTGCGCTACAAGGCGGAATGCCTGGTGTATTCCAGCTAGGACACCCTTCCCAACAGCGTGGCAACACTACTCCCTGGCATGCCACTGCTCCCACAGTCAGCGCTCATGCTGGGTCTGCTCTTAAAGCCAGACAATGCATCTGGCAAGGGGTGGCACTTGTGATCAGCATCAATGCCATCATCTTAACACACGACCTGCTCGCGCCCATTGAAAGCTAACCGACCGAGTGCCGCGCACAAAAGACGCGCCAAATGTCCCTTGGGTTCCTGAAGGAAAAATGTCTGCAAATTTATAGACCACTTTTTAATTATATCTTTTATGCCTTTAAAGAGATTCCCTTCACTCTCTCCCGGCAAGATATATGGCTGAGAGTATAGCACCATCAAGCAACCCCAAAAAGCTTTTTCAGCAAAGCGAACTAAAATAAATAAACTTTTTTTGGAGAGCAGATGCATACCCCCTGTTAATTAGCACAAATGGCCCTAGATTATTGGCTTATAGCGAAGTCAGATGATTTACGAGAACAAGGACATAAAGCTGATGAGCTTTTGACTAGCGGCGATGCTATAAAGACCACAATTCTGAATAATCTTAGTTATTGTTAGAAAAGATCTGGGTGGTCCTACCAAGTTTCTGACCCTTCCAGAACTGTTTCCTCCTGGCCTTACGAGAAAGGTGCACTTAGTATATTTCTCATAATTCAAGCTAAGAGTAACTGACGGCATCATCCCCCATCTCGGTTTCTAAGGTCTTCAAGGTATTTATGGACACAGTTAAGTGCTTTTGTGTTTGCTAACATGTAAATGTATGGCATACATTTCAATCTGCTGTGCACATCTGTGCACCTTGGGGTATACCTGTACATATGAGCTAGGTACATGTTTATAGCTACAAAGCATAGTAGTAAAAAGTCTGAACTTCTAACGATAATCATCATATCGGCCTGTTTCAAACAGCAATTCCTGATTAAAAACAGGATGCTTAACACTCATCTAGTGGATGACCACTTGACAAAGGAAGCCTAGGTTAATGATTTTCTTTTCCCTTCTGGTGAAAGGCTGAAATTGCTCAAGAACACCACAAACCCAAAATACTTACTGTCAGTGGTCCTGAATACCCTTGTCCACTAGCATCTTAAATGCTTCAAAATCAATATTGTTATTGGCTCTTTGATTTGTATTCATTATTTCTCAGTATTTACACAAAAAGAAAAATGCATCCTCAAGCACTTAATGCATATGTGACATAGCAGCAGCCAGCTTTTATTTAGTACCCAGTAATTTAGTAATTTTTTTTTCACTTAAACTTAATCTTCTGATTTAACGGTCACTGACAAGGTTTTGAACTTACGCCACAGTAATACAAATGACCTGTATTCTCCACATTAACATTGTTCTTACTCTCCTTTCATTGGAACTCGGCCACCTAAACATCCACAAGCCATAAATCAAATCACGTTTTCCCTGGGTCCACGGGCAGGATTTGCTATTAGCAATCAGGAACATCCTGCTCTAGGGCTTGATGTCCTTAGGAGCATCTCAAGGGTCCTGCAAAAAACTGTGATACAATTCCAGTGCCTGCCCTAAATTAATCGGGAATTACTTCCCGCAAAGCCTCTGTGATCGCAAAGGAAGGCAGACTAAGGATTTGAGGATGCAATTAGACTGACCCTATCAAATCAAAAGGTTTCCACATTTTCCATATTTTAGTACACACTGGTAATATTACTGGTAAGAAACCAGATGTGAACAGGCTAGTAATCTTTTTGTTGGCCAGCAGACTCCAAAGCTGTTCTCAAACCCAGGAAGCCGATTTATTCATGGTCTACTAAGATAATGTGCTCTCTCTCTCTCTCTCTCACCCACACATACACACATAGTGAGGACTCTCCATTCATTTCTGTGGGAAAAACCCTAATCCCAACATGACACCCTTAACTCCTATACTGCCCTATGTTCATCATAAGTAACCAAAATACAAGACCAATTGGCATTTTTACTTTTTTGATTGCATTCACAGATTTTAATAAAATGAAGTCTGAATCAGTGAGGACTGAAAAAATGACCTCAATAGTCACATTTTTTGAGAATTTGCTATACTTGTGAGATTCTTTGGTCCACACACTCGCACACACACACACACACACTTTATAGAAATCCTGTGGTAGGACCAGAAGAGAAAATGGCTGCATACTGGGTTCACCAGGTACATACATTCCATACTTTTCCACCATCTGTTACATATTCACCACAATCGGCATAAATAATGAGTAAAAGGAACCCACTTTTAAAGCGTTAAAAAGGGAATTTGCTGTTACTCATCAACTCAAAGTGTGTATGGTAGCCTAGTATGCAGATGGAAAAAATAGAATACAAAGGATGTAGAATCTAGCCATTTAGGATAGCAAGCTCCAGATAAAATAATTCTGTGTATCTCAATAGCCATTTATAGAATTCACCTTTGCAGCCACATTGTACATTACGATGTTTGAAGGCATGTTGTACTGACACGTTACACTAAATGCAAACTGCCAATGAAATAGATTTAAACCAGATGTGTGTAGTTACCCCAGCAAGTGATCCTTGCTGATCTGAACAACAGAGTGATTGTTTTTTTTTAATGTTTTGTGCTTCATGCTTTTGAAAAAGTTTATTTCCCATGTAATGTATCTTAAATTATTGTGTTACATCCTGTGCATATAAAAATGTTATACAGTCATTTGGAGTTCATTTGCTTGTTTGGCTTGTTTTGCATAATATCACAAATACTGATACCGCCCCCCACCCCCCCCCCAAAAGAAAAAATAATAATAATAATAATAATAATTCTTCTAAAACCATGTAGTGCTTTGCCCTATAAACTTATGTGATCCAGATTTCAGTCCCAAATCCATACTGGAGATAGCAATAAAGATACTATCCAAAATATAAAGGGTAGCATCAGGTGACAGGTAACATCATCAACTGGCTGGTTGAAACAAAATCTTGGTCTAGATTTTTACTTTCTGGACCAGAACTATCCACCTTTAATTGTTTAAACTGGTTTAAAAGCAACAGGTTCTGTGGATTCAAGTGGAAGCTCGGCAGGAGAGGAAAAGCATTGGCAGGGGGTTGAAAGCTCAGTTCGTCACATAAGGTCTGCACTCCAGCAGCTTGTTACAGAAAATTTAATATGCCTCCAAAGTATGATCCCCAGCTCTGAGCAGCTGCACGGGGGTCTTCCCACTCCTGTCTGCCTCACCATCTCTTTCTCACCTACTCCCTGGGGGTATCTCTGCAGAGCCATGTAACAGCTGGGTAAGGAGGCCAGCTGCACCCCTTCCGTACCACACGCCTAGGTGCCTCTCCCCCACAGCCACACCAGCCCCAATCTTACCCTGCATAACTCAAAAAAATAAAAAAGGCCAAAGCAATTAAGGAAGCGCCCAGAAGCCAGCAGACAGCTGCTGGGAACAAATAGGCCTTTTTATCAATTCGGTGGTCAAGCATAATTTCTGAGATTCGGAATGAGTTTTAGAAGAAATACTTAGTCAGAGCTACTGTTAAATTCAATTAAAATTAAATTAAATAAAAAATCACATTACAGGGTGAAGAACTGAAGGTTCTAGATTATTCTGCATAAATATCAGGACAAACAGTCAGACCTTAATTGTACACCGAAGGCTAAATATCAAATTACAATCCACTCTTTCCACCATCTTACATAATTTACATGCCAAGTAAAACTCACACCAGGAGTGAAACAAACGATCGTCATCAGTAAAGGAATCATTATCTTAGAGTTAAATGGTAACACTTTACATTAACTGCATCTTTATGACGATTCAATACTCATTCATAGCACATTCAGTACACCTTCATTAGGCATTTATAATGCATTCTTAGAACATTCATAAGCAGCATGCATGTATATCATGACAAGTCTTAAAGTATTGCATTCATAATACTGTAAAACTGATAGCCGTAATATACATTATTAACAAACATTATAACCACATAATCATAAAGTGTTTGTTATTAATGTATAATAAAGCTGTGAAGGTATGTTATTATTAAGGTATACTGCGTATGAATGTTCCATGAATGCATTATAATGGCATTATGAAGGATGTAGTTAATGTAAAGCGTTACCAGTTAAACTGCGCCCATGATCTAGTATTTTTTCAATTCAATGAAATGCCATAATCTATTTTAAAAGTTATACTATACTTGGTTTTTGCCCACAAATTAGTTTTTGTGTATAAAGCATAGGTTAGAATGTTCATTCCTGTGTAATGATGCATAAAATGTACAACTGCTGGACCACAATATTTCCCCAATCCATAAGGAATCTGTGGAACGCTGCACCTTTTTATGCGTTACCACAACGTACGGACGTTGTACAGCACTGAAAATACCTTATAATCTGTCCTTGCAGCTGCTCCATATACTTGGGTATATTTAATTGATATAAACACATGCGTGCCGGCATGGTTTCTCGAGTGAGCTAATAAACAAAATGTGGAACTCACTGGTGAACCAACTGAAGATAAATTGAAATGTAAACACCCCCTTCATTCTCCTGGGATGCATGTGCTGAAGTGTCCAGTGTTGTCACAGATGATACAGGGTCCACAACCTCTGGCCAGCAGAAAACATGGCCGACGCTGAAAAAACAACAAGCCTGTGAACGTTGGACACAGACGGCACCACACACACATCTGGGGAGCCAATTGCTCACAGCGCCACAGGACTTGGCTGCTGCCCAACTTGCAGAAACACTGGAGCATGCGCACGGCTGCCCCAGCTGACCTGGCACGTAACTGTATTAGGAACCGGCCACCACACAGAAAATGTGAATTAGAAAGGCTTGTTCTTCGCCCAGAGGTCAGGTTCCAGGCATGGGATTCCGCAGCTGAACAGGCACAGAGGCACTTATTCCGGCCTGCCTATAGCAGCCCTACTGATGACAACAAGGTATGCCAGGATATCACTGACATGAAAGCTTTCAGCTTCCTGCAGTGTTCTGCTCTTCAAAAGGCCCCACGTTCAATGTGGAGACAGCACAGAGGCATTGAGATGTTAACTGCTCCACATGGGTGGTGGGGTGGGGGCTTTGATGGCTTGGGGGCTGCTATGACCCCACTATTCCCACAGCCCCCTTATAAAGGGGAGGCCAAAAGTACAATGATCGATCAGCACGGGGCACAGGCTGTCTAAGGGGTGGTCCAGTTGATGCATGTCTGAGATAGCTATGATGGCATCCCATAATCTTGCTCTGATTGTGTGCCGCTGACAGATTTAGCCCTCTTTCCTGTAGTGTTGAAAAACTCTTCAGTGTGCCAGGTTCTGGGGATTCAAGTACAGACCTACCTCACTTTCTCCCCAAACACAGGACTTAAGAAACACTCCAGAAAGGATGCAATGGCCACCCTCCTTCATTCCTGAGCTAAACCCAACAATGTGAAGAATCATGAGGATCGAAAATCTGGCATCCTTAATTTTCGGATCAGCCCATGATCCGAAAAAAAAAAAATACTTGCTTCCCATCATTTGGACTGTCGGACACAGATTGCCAGATGGTGAGGTAAGGGGGTAAGAGATTTAGGGGCTCAGCAATATAAACCCCAAACAGCTGCCCCTTGGGCCGATGCCACTGCTCTCACAGGTGCTGGGGGATGATTGTGGGCGAGCAAAATTAGAGATATGCATTTTAAGCCTAGCAGTTAAAATAAAACCACATAATAGCTTTTTATGTAAGTGTATGTTTATGTAAGCTTTAGATAGAATCAACATGAACAGACATCGGAACCCTTAATAGTATGAAGTGGACGAAACCCGGAACATATTCATAACTTCTGAAGGCACTCTGAGAGACATGCAGCAACTTTCTCAACCTGTAGGGGGCAGCACTCTTTCACCAGGTCATTGTTACAGGCACTACAGATGTTCTTTTCGCCCTAATTAAGAAATGTTTGTCTGACCTGGTGTCTGCTCCCCATTCCCTGACAGAGCCACTGAGCGGGACTAAGCCCTAAAAGTGCATTCCTGATTGGCGCACACCGCGAGCAGCCTGCACATCTACAGTGTGGACCCTAAACCTGTATTTCAGGCATCAAATAAGCACTTCCCTCTGAGATAACACCCTGTACACAAAATCGGCAACATTGCTTTTTTTCTCTCCATTAACATCCCAAAGTCACATACATTATAAACCCAAAGCGATGTGTATAGTTTCATAGTTTTATTGGTATAGTCTTTTTGGATTCTTTTTAAAGATAAAATTATCTTTAAAAAGAATCCAAAAAGAATATACCAATAAAATATACCAAAATATTGTGGCATATTTCAGATGTTAAGATGGTATTAAATCTGGAATTTTCCAGATTTAATACCATCTTAGCATCTGAAATATGCCACAATATTTTGGTTTCAGGCACACAACAAAGTCCACTTCACTGCATGCTCTCAAATATATCAATTTTATTACTGCTGTTTTTAGGACTACAGAATATGCATATAAATTGTGACTTTAAATACATGAAAATTATCATTTTTTATTATTATATGGAATGGGGCAGAGACTCCCTCTTCTGGTCTAAAAAGTAAAAACACCCTCATGCTTCAACCAGGATCTGGGAACACATACTCAATACACAGTCATGGTGAGAATCAAGCTTACATATCAGGAAGCAAAGGAGTTTATCACCGGGCACACACATGCATCACAGGTGATTTAAGACATTGAAACCCTGCAGACTTTCTTTGGGTTCTGTGTAAAGCCACAGTGCCCATGAACACCCATTCTGCATTGAACTAGATGTGTCCTTTGCTTTTAAGACATGTGACACTGTGACACAGCAGGGGGCAGCTACGTGAGTGCCTGGGGATCAGTGCTTGGGGACGGTACCTTGCTCAGGGTACCTCAGCAGTACTTGTGGGTCAGGGACACAAACTGGCAGTCTTTCAATTATGTGGTCGCATCCCTAACCACTATACCACCTACCTGCCCCCCTTTTTTTTCAATATGAAATATGCATCAATTCTGCAACGAAATGAATTCTGCCATAGTACCATGAATGAATGAGTAACTAAGGATTATAAATGGGAAGTGGGTGGGAGAGTCTCTCGTTTTATCTCTGAACAGCCCAATCAAGGAATGCTGTTCAGAACAGGATGTTGACACTTTAATCCGAACAACACTACTTCACTCTCCATAGATCTGGAATATATACCAGAACAGACGTTTTTCCTGGCTATGGTGAGGACTGAAAATAAAGGGCCAGTGCGTCTGTAAACCACAGAGAAAAGTGCAGTTCTAGAGTATAGATTATATGCAGTTTCATACATTTAGATAATACTTTGGCTGAGCTTTCCAAAAGTCTTCCACTTTTCCATGTTCCAGTTTTTGGAAGAAGGGAGATGGCAGCAGCCCTTGCTGTTAGTTAAGTGAATGTCAAATAACTGAAAGTCTTTTACCCATGATTCACTGACTCGCGGTAAAGATAACTAGTGAAGAACTACACCATTAGCGGGGAATGGCATCAGTCACCATCCCTTTGCATTAATAATCGACCGATTAACAAACAAAGATGGCTTCACGGTGACTGACATCCTCTGCCGTTTCCTCTCGGTATTTATAAAACTTCCTGTGTTGGAATATCAGTTTGCCAATTTGATGATGCACACAGTTCGGGAGGAAAAAATGTGAATAAAATCATTTGCATTTTGGAGAATCGTAATTTGCAGAGCACTATCCCAGGCGTGGGGCTGGGAGCAGGCCAAGCAGGCCAGACCTGACCTCGCTTTCCAAGGCCACAAACTCATTGTAAGGGATCCCCAGACAAGCCAGCAGGGAGGAATAATCTCTCCAACATGCCCTGATTCTGGCCCAGAACCGCCCCCTTGGGAGCCCACCATTCAGCATTCTTCAGCCAACTCCTCTCGAAGGAGAAGCATCTTTATTCTAAGATCCCCTCTTACCTACAGTAAAAGGAGCCATCTACTGTCTAGATTGCAAAAAAATAATAGTAATAAAAAAAAGATGTAATAAATCTGCATCTATGAATATACACAGACAACTACAATTATGAACAACTAATCTTGTTTTGGAAAGGAAACTTGTGATATTATCTCGTAGAATCAACAATGTAATAATTGCAATAAGCACAGTTCCAGATGACAGTTTCGCTTCCAACAAAGGGGCACCTGTCTAAACATCAGCCTGTACTCTAGGTGTTAAAAAGGTGCATCATACGAAACACAGTAGTGCAGACAATGCTGTACAAATGGAGCCAGCAATTATGGACTCGGATGATAATGTCCTGGGCTGGATACCAGGTGGTCACACAAAAGGGCAGAGGGCCCAGACAACAG
>JAODKL010000036.1:7425292-7435970 GCA_026780765.1 Petrocephalus schoutedeni | reverse complement strand
AGTTAATACTATTAACTGGTATTAACACATTTCAGTTTGGCATAACTGCGTCTTACAGTGTTAATGTGCTGCTATATGTGATCCATGATGATCAGCCTCAACTCGTCCCCTACTACGGGTATGACTGCAGGTACTTATAAATCACGGTGGCCTGTTACCCCAAAATCTGCTTTTCGCAAAAAAAACACACACAATCTATTGGATCAAATAGCATGTGCTATTGACTAGACATTTGCATTACGTCTAACATTGTTTTTTATTTATTTCTTCGTTTTTCTAAATAATAAGGTATGCACGAACGTCACTAAAGTACAAGAAAGCCAACAGCCATCTGGTAACATATCGGAAAGGTTAAAAAAAAGTTATTTGCTTATACTGTAATTTTATTTTGAAAATATCAGTAAAACGTATATTTCGCTTAAGTTACATTAACGAACATCACGGTTTTTGCAAAAATACGACAAATATGAAAGCTAGTATTATAAACGGATTGCAAATGGTCGAATCACTTCAGTTTTGCGGGGGTTTAGCGGTTGCAGTCCTCATAGTTACTTTCGGCTGTTTCATTCAATGACCACCGCAAGGTATAAAAATACTTAAAGGTCTAATAAGCTGAATTGGTTACTGTTATCCGGACGCGTGGAGGCTCTCTCCCTTACAGATAGGAATGCCATGCACTAAAGTGATCAGCGCATCAGAGAATAAACCGGTCGATTCTGTTAAACAGCCATCTAAAAATAGAAAGTTTTTTCCGGTTATCTTCTTTAAAACGAACACTTACCCATCCGCTGCGATTCTCCTGGGATGACGATGAATATGATGAGGCAAATTAAGGGCTCCAACAAGTAACACCTGTAAGTAAAGTATACATAAATATCCAAATTCCTCTCTAAAAAGAACTCCCATTGTCTCGCCGAGCAGACGTAGATGCATATTTACCTTCTGTGCATCTTAGATTCCTTTTTGATCACTTACAAGGCTACATGAGATATATTGGTGGGAGCGAACTGAAGGCGCCCCGTCTATGTCTCCCACTTCTGCAGTGAGTCGAAGCCCTGCGAGCAGCGGCTGATGAGCCCGGGAGAGGAAAAGCGCCCGGCGAGGTCGGACGGACGCGGACCTTCAGGGTCCTAACGCGTCTGCTTAGGGAGGGACCGCAATCGCGCACTGACGGCATGGCGAGGTGCAGCCGCCGCCACTTGTGGTCTGTTTGCGGTCGCTTTCTCGCGGACACCGTGCTTATTTGCCTTTTGTTTGGTTACTTTTGTTTAACATGCTGCAAAACCTTAATGCGTGACTTTTAAAGGTTGAATAAAACAATGAAACTGGCATTTAAATTGCCATCATTGCAGAACACATACAACAAAGGAAAAAAAGCATATCATATTTTATATTAACTTATTTAAAGAGCTCCAGTATTGTCCATCCTTATGTGTTGCACTTCTGGACATGTATACTAAAACAGGTTATAGTTAAGCTTAGATGAGCTACTAGTTAATCACTAACAATGAACTACTGGGTTATTGATACAGTTTATTCTGAAACAACACAGAAGACACATCAGAGTGAATTCCTCTTTGAGTGCTTTGCCATTATTCACTGACTAGTTTGTACTTTTGAATGGGTCTTTCTGACACAGCTCTGAATAATGATTATTAATCCAAATGGGCAGGTTCAGTGGATAAATGTTATTATGCCTAAATGTAAAAAGTTTATTACACTGGGAGCTGCATCCTTTGCCAAATACAGGGCCACAGCATCTGTAGGAGCCTGTCGCAGGCTCTATAGGGCACCAGGCAGAGGGGCACCCCGGACTGGATGCTAGCCCTGCACAGAGCTCACATTATGGGAGATTTATAGATGCTGATTAACCTAACTACATACCTCTGACCTGCAGAAGGAAACTGGAGAATCTGACAGAAACCTGCACGGCGATGGGAGAACCAAAGTCCAGACACATGGAACGGAGGTGGGTTTTAGACCTCCAACCACGGAGGTGTAATGAGACAACAATACTCTGCTCCAAGCCCCCTGTGTTCCACTGATTGTGTATGCTAATAAGTATCAAGAGTGCACTTAACTAGGTAACATTAGAGATAACTACCAGTGACATGAATATCATCTCCCCTACTGATTGTACTCAGGAGTATTACAAGCTTTCCCTGATTGTATTTTTAACTTTAAACTTTATAAAGACTTAAAATCAAAGTCAAAATAATGTGAAAATAGCTTCACTTCTACTAAAAAAACTAGGAGGAGGACTGGATAGGAACGTGTAAGTGCTCAGGTGCCTGACCTGACGCAGAGCAAATTCCTCTCAGCCCGTAATATCCACAGGCCTTAGAGCTCCTGTTTAGACATGTCTATAGACATGTCTGTATTCTTACCCAAAGTGCATTCCACTGTGAAGCCAAATGCATCACTAAGGCTAAGAAAAGGTTTACAGTACATCCTTTTCTCCCTGCATGGGTTTTAGGTTATATTCATGGGAACAAGTAACTGTTTATGGAAAATCAATTAATTGTATTTGAAAATGTATTTGAATGTTGTTTGTAACTATAGTTCCTAAGCCAAATTCTAAGAATTCTTTTGAACCCAAATTCAGTACACATATCTGACTCATTATAAGTTTCCAAAATTAGACACTCATTTGCTTATTCATTCTTTCATTCATTTGAAACCCATCCCTAACTCGAACCCTGGCCTGATATTTTTGGCTAATGGACACAGCCATTCCTCCCATTATAATTATATTCTCTGTTAGTCATTTGAGATTGCTCGAAGAACAAATACATGTTCTGGTGAGTTTGAAGTGCTGTTACTACATGGATGTATATGTATCTCATGGTTGACTGGCATCCTGTACAGAGTGTATCAGTCAGAATGGCATAAATACTGAGCTTCTGACGTGTTAGTCTCAAACCTATTCGGCTGGTTGGAACTTGTGAATGAGGATGCATCCGATGGTGGATATTCCTAATATGTCTTTCTCCTTCAACACCCCAAAGATATGTAGGTCATGTGAACTGGTGCTTACTGGATGCCTGTGCGCAGATGTACCTGTGCCTGGCCTTGCTCACTGTGTTAAAATACAGCCTTCAACTGAGTCCTAAGACAAAAGCAAGGTGTAAATATGCCAGCTCAGCAAACCCACAATCACTTATTTTATTCATTTGGCTTGAAAGCAAGTCTTTTGTGAGGCTTGGATGCTGCCAGTCAGCATCCAGTATTTCCTTTCTGGTCTACAAAAGGTGTAATCCACACTATTGTACTGTTCCTCATCTCATCCAGGGTTACAAGTGTGCGTGAAACCCTTTAACCCATTCTCGATGTCCCTCTAGTGTGAACAACTGTTTACGACAGAAATTCTAGAATCTAATCCCACAGATCATAAACAAAAAGAAGCATGATAAATTCTAAGCTCTCAGAGTCAAACGTGAAAAAGCAGGCTGTCCAAATAAACAATACAGGCAGTCTGTTTCCTACAAATCCACCTTAGGAATATTCTTAAATTATGGCCTCATGCCAGGTGTAAATTGACCAAAAACATGCACTCATAGGATCCATCAACTCTGCTTCCAGCTCTTCATTCCTATGTTAAAGAGAGCTGAATGGAGCATATTCTGCCCACACTTTCTAATAGATAGCAGATGCGACAGCGTCGTGTTTCAGGGTGGTGTGTTGTTCATTCAGATCTCTTGGTCAGCAGAATGATGTCACCGTCGGGCCCTTGAGTAAGGCCCTTAACCCCCAATTGCTCCAGGAACTGGCTCACCCTGCTTCCTCAATTCTATGATGCTTTGGATAAAGGCGTCGGCCAAATAAAGGAAAATAAATGTTTCTCTCTGAATAAGGGTAAAAGTACAGTATATTTGCTGTAATAATAACGATAACATAGAAAGTCTTAATACTGAATTAGAGAGCCAGAGAAATGGTGCCAGACAAAACACGATAAGGTTTAACCTGCCACAATTAAGTAAATAACTTGCAGCAAACGTCCACTGGCAGGATCTGAGAAAAACGCACAGAACCTCAGACCACGGGGCAGCCCTGTGATCTTACACATCCGCTGGGACCCTTCTGTTAACAGCTGTGCCACAGCAGGGATCGCAGCAGCCATGCTCTCGCGAAGGCAGAAATGCGCGTCCTGTCGCAGGTCATGCAGAGGATGGTAATCATTGCATGTTTCTCATGAATAAAAAACAACGAAACGCGCATAACTGAATGGCTGGACGTGTTTCTTCTCTATTGCTGTGGGGAGCTATGCGAGTATCGTGGTGTTGTGTTAATCTCAGGCAACATTTCAACTTTCAGAATCTTTGCCAAGTTAAGATATCATCGAAACTCAGAGAATTTATTTAATCTTTCATATTTATATTTACATAACTTTAGTCTACATACAAGTTAAATGAAATGGTCTGTAAAGGGAAAGGCTCGACACAAAAAAGTAAATGTATCCATTTATGCTAGCTAACTGGAAAACTGTAAATGTATTCATTTGCAATGTAATAAAACTGGAAAGGAGAACTTCACAGGCTTGGTACTGCCCTAGGCTACTCATAATGTGCCTTAGCGATCTCTCTGGATCTCCCACAGGGCCCTGCCTCATTCAGCCGAAGGTGTGACATCATTAAACAATTAAGAAATCACCTTGTTTAGTTTCAAGCCACAGTAATATACTTTAATTTTATTAACCGTTAGTGAAACATATGAGGTCAAAAACGAGCCTAGTCTCCCAGGTTATCAGAGGCATACATCTGTTCTTATTGCTTGTTCAAATATTTAATTCCACCAGCTTGGACAAATCGTCTTAGCTCCATCAAGAAAAATGTAACAAGTCAGAACATCCTTGATATCTAGGATGCCTGTGGAGAAATGTGAAAGTCTCCCTTGCCTAGAACCTTAAATTTAGAGAAACACGAACATTGCAGAAAGGCAAGAGTGCTGTTTATGTTATAACATGTACGAAAGAGCAGTGGTTGCATGGACAAGCAGGGAAGGGTGCTGGCTATCTTTATACACTGATCTCTGGGATTATAATAATAGCGGCTTATATCCAAGTCTTTTGAAGCTTGGGAATTTACCAATTACAACATAACGTTTGCATGCCCTGACTGTAGCCCCTGTGCATGGTTAAGCATGGTTTCAAGTTCTGCTTATGAACACCAACCAAGCACAATTGTTTTATGCTTTTGAAATCAACAGCCATTCTAATACATTGTAAAGATTGCTATTTGAAAGGTATTTTTATGAGTTTGCATCATTACCATTACACCGATGACAGGATAAAAACTGGGGCACGTCACTCCAGAAATACAAAGGGCTTTCTACAAGTGAGTGTTCATTTAACTACTACAGAACACCGCAGCAGTAGGATTTTAGTGTTCCTTTTTTATTGGCTTGCGAGCTAGAAAAACATTGCCTGCTGGTTGTTGATAGAAATTTTCCATCTTCAAGTCCCAGGAATGAACACAAATGCTAAGCCCGTTTCAAAATTCTGCATAGTCTTGCCCAGGTCTTGCTTGGAATGAAGTACTGTTGAGCGCAATGCATCTTTATTTTTAATAGAGAAGACCACAACAGTCATTTCTATATCTGAGATGGAAAATAATGAAAATGTTGCAGTCAACACATACAAGCAAACAAGAATCATCCTGCGAGAACTGGAGTGATTTCCACCGGAATCCTGTTGTCTGAAACCTGGCTCAGCAGAGCCCAGCCGCCCACTATCCTGACAGTCAGCACCGGGGCGGCTGAGCTTTGCGGAAAGCTCAGAAAATACAAGATTTTGGAATGCAAGAATTACAGCGCTGTATTCGGGAATATGGCAATTTCGTGATTAGCTAATAAATGGCGCCGTTATTCATATACATTTTGTGTGGCTCAATGCGTTAGAACTCCAGTTAGTACGTACAACTGGAAGGTTGTAGGTTTGAATCCCAGTGGGCCCTTGAGAGGTACTCCTAACCTCCAGCTCCAGGGGTGCTGCATGCTGGCTGACTGTGTACTGTCAGCCTACAGCTTGCTCCCTCCAGAATATGTATCTGTGTGTTTCACGGAGAACAGGATGGAGTAAGTGAATCAAGAATTTCCCTTCAGAGATTAATAAAGTGCCTCTTTTATTTATATGTATGCACTTAATGAACAATCCGGTTTCTGTAGAAAATTAGCCGCCTTAAAGCGCATATTACGAACAGTGATTTTATTTAGGCCTTATGCACTATGGATTACTGCATGTTCTTGCATATAAGTTAACAAAACTAAATGTAGCCAGAACATCGCTACTATAATCTTTAAAATGGAATCACTTATTTACACCAAACGGCTAACAATGCACCTGTTGAGACTGTATAACTCAAAGCAGATGATACCTCAACCCACACACCTGTCACAACAATGCCCCTGCGCTGAAAGCTGTCAGCTGCGGAGGAACCGTGGAGACAGCCACCTGGAGATGTGAGGTCAGCAAAGAGTAACCGGGCTCCAAACTGCAGTCGGCGGAAAGGAAGGGGAACTGCAGGGAAGAGAAAACACAACTTCCCACTGTGTCTTGCGTCCACTGAGAACTTGGCCTGGGCTGGCCGTCAATGAATGAAATTCTCCATGGCGAGCTGCCAAGGTGATGATTTTTACTATGGGGCAGAAGATCGCCAAAGCGGACTCAAATATGACAGTTGCCCCTGTACGCATCTATGGTGTGTTACATTTCGAGAACTGCTCCAAAGACCCTTCTTCAGACAACAGTATTGTCACTCCGTCTAAGTGCACTGTCCCCATTGACATCATCAGATGGTCCCTCTAATACATGGGTCTCAAACTCCAGTCCTGGGGGGCCGGAGCCCTGTGTAGTTTAGTTCTTTCCCTGTTCCACCACAAACGATTGAGCTGAAGAGCTGTGTGGTAATTAGCACAAGGAGCTGCAAGGAGTTGAATCAGGTGTGTTAAATGAGGGTAAATCCAAAAATGTGCAGGGCTCTGGCCCTTCAGGACTGGAGTTTGACACCCCTGCTCTAATATCTATATACTATATCTGAATTACAGACACAAATATCTTTAATTGTACAAGTGGTGCCAGGCATATATGTAAATGAATCAGTTATTACTTCTTAAACTTTGCAATCGTGATTAATTTTTTGAGCCTTTCATGAAAATGCAGGCTTTCTTAAGAGGAGCATATTTGAAAAGGCAGGGTTTTTATATTGAGAGTCTGAGGCCTACCTGAAGGAATAAGGCCTACCTTAAACATTTATCCATGTATAAATAGGCTGAATTTTCATTTAATTTACAGAAGCAAGAAGCAAGCTTCTTGCCAGATGTTTGATGAGTAAAATAACTAAACACAACAAGGCAATGATATGAAAAAATATGTGCAATTCACATACAAGCAACACTTCACTCCATTCAATATATGCATAATTTCAGTATGTTTGCGAGGGATAAACTGACACAAAGCATTGCAAATTTACCCAGGTACCCAGTGAAGACCTATGCAAAAATGAGAAATGCAGCCAAAGTCTGGTCTAGATTAAAAACTACCCTCTTTGTGCAATGAGACCACTTTGTTAGCTTTTAATCCATAGAATCACAACTCTGCTACAAACTCAGCATCCATGACTATTACACAGAGCCATACTACTAATAATACTCTGGCACTTGTCAGATACTTAACTTGTCCTTTGACTATAACATCCTTTTCAGGTCAGCAGGTCAACACCATTAACTTGGAGACAAGAATGCACAACGGTAATAAATAATATTTAACATGTTTGACACAGAGGTGCAAAAGGGGTATAATGATTAACAAAACTTCCCACATCAAAAATACTTGATACATAAATATATCATAGAAGTGTAAACAGATATGCATGCAGTCAACACAACTTTGTTTTTGACATGCAAAATGACACAGTGAAAAAAATGGTAAACGTTTCTATACACGATCCGTCTCATGAGTGATTAATTTATTGCCAGGCCAATGAACGCCCATTAGTCAGTCATGAAAAAAAATAATAACCAAGGACAGACGTGAACACTGCCAAGCCAATAATGTGTGCATTTGTGAAATAATGTTAAAAACAGGGCAGAGTCAAGCCGCACCGGAAATGCCTGTGCCTGTCTGCGGATGGTGCGTGGGGTGCTTGTGGATGTCAGCGGTGGGAAGTGCTCAGGAACAACCTTTGAGATTTACGTAGTGGGAAGTTAAACCGGGGATCCCGGGGGCATCTGTTAGCCTTTTTCCAATGGCCCCTGGCTTGGAATCTGCCTCATCTGTTTCCAGACATGTTATCGGCGGCCCATCCTGTTCACACACGCAGGCCTCCAATCCAGCATACTTTTCTATCACACTGCTCAGCTATTTACCTGGAGGGTGGCAGTTTTGACCATCTAGGCTCCCCAGGTAGCCACTTAAGTTCCAGATGCCTGCTCTCCCCCTCTCATCTCCCTGCAGTTCTCCTCAAACACCTCCCTGTGTGAACTGTTATAATTGCAAATGAAGGACATTCAGCTGAGGGAGATCAGATTCGCACCTTCCAGATAGCTTAATTAGCAAACAGGGCTGCACACATTTAACTGTAACGCAACTGCCAACGACGAAAACTACTTCGCAAATCAGGACAGCAATAAAAGGGGCAGACACAAGCCAGCGGCCCACTAACTCTGACTCCAAGCAAATCTGCTGAGAAAGCAAGGACATCTGGTAAAAATAGCATTACAATTATTTGATACAGAACACTAACAACACATATGTTACATTTTAGTTGTCTAGTCAAATACACAAGGAAGTAAAGGCAATTAATCTGAAGTACATCGACGTTGGTGTAAAAGCACTAAGGGGAATGAAATTTCAATAGGTACATCCCTATTGCCACCTAGTGTGCATAAACAATCTTGCAACATCATGCAAAGGCAGTGCAATAGTATTATTGTGCTCTTGGGTTAAGTAGCTGCAATTAGATTCCATTTCCATGCAATAAATATTGATAGCCAATAATGAGATTTGTTACCAACTATATAGTTTGAGGAATGAATCCTAAGCAGTGTTTAATTCATCCACCAGCCACCGACGGAAGCTAAAGGTATTATGACAGTGCAAAATCAAAATATTAAAAACTATCGAAAATAGTGCAAAATCTAGCTAATGTCAAACTACATGTCCTAGCATCATTTTCATGTGTATTTGCAAAATGTCCCCTTCACCACTATTTACACTAATTTTTTTGCATACACACCCACCCTCACCTTATGACATATGTGTTGCACACATTATACACACTTTTAGCATGTTTTATCTATATTTAGCTATTTATTTAAGCATCTTGGTTCGGTGGAAGCGACAATAAGCAGGTGATGACTTGGTTCAGTAACTGACATGAACAGGATCATACTCGTCTGGCGTTGATTGACTGTGTGAGGATGGTAAACAAACAAACCAATGGCAGGTATAGATATATGCCTATAGAAAAGTTTGGTTTATGTTACTGTCACTGAATCCCCGAAACACAGATTCTGAACCTTATAGCACAGACATGTCTGCTGGAATGTTGACTTTGCCTGGAATGCAACAGTTGGGATAAAACGAGCTGTGAGGGGAGACCGCTTGACTGTAAATCTCTCCTCTTCTCAAAGGAGACACACTTTAAGTTATTTGTTAATTATTATGTTATAGAGTCTTTACTCTCAACCAAAATGAAACCTTTGTTTGGAAACATTATCATAAATCTCAGTGATATGAAGCGCTCCTTAACAAGCATCAGAGTTTATAGCTAGATGATAAGATAGAAATGGCAGGTACATGTGTCAAAGCAATTACCTACGAGTGTAATTTTTAAGAATAGGTATATAAAACAGCATGTGAAAGCCTTGAAAATGATATATGTGTGTGTGCGTGTATATATGTGTGTGTAAAAAGCCTTAAAATAAATTCATTTAGTATCCCACATTAAGAAATAATTGTTTATAACAAAATCACCAGTGCCACAATTTTTGGCACCTGAAACAAGTCATTTAAAATAAGTGTAACTGAAGCATTTTTGTAATTTATTATTTACTTTTTTAAGTTGGTCAGAGTGTCTAGGAACTTTCAGTTAGTAATCCATGACGTCCTGTTTCCCTGGGGTATAAATATGACATGGCACATAGGCCCATTTCTCTTAGCCACTCTTCAAAATGGGAAAGACAAGAGAACATGCCATTCAAGTAAGGCAGAGATGTGTTGATCTTCATAATTCAGGAAATGGCTACAAGAAAATAGCTACTCGTCTATGCTTGCCCATATCTACAGTCAGAGAAGTAATTAAAGAGAAGTTGATGCCCGACCCTGTTCTCAGAGCCCACTCTTCATTCTCACCCTTCTATGTGCATGCCTCATAAATGGAGAGCGAGGTGGGATATTTTAAAAACACACACACATTGAACTGCACATGTTCTTGTACCAATAGCAAATAAAACATTTCAGGTGATGATCTAACTCCAGGCACAATTACAAACTTTTGGCAACTCAGAGACACTTTCATATTTTTGGACTGCTAAAGTACTGAGAGGGAATCCAGACAAACACAGGAAGAACATTCAAATTCCACACGCAGAGGTGACACTGCTCATCACCAGAGGTGGGCAAAGTAAAAGTAAAAAGTAAAAATCCAGACCAGGATTTTGTTTCAACCAAGTAGTTGAGTAC